>APFE030314658.1:239028-270397 GCA_000404065.3 Pinus taeda
ATTTTTTTTTTTTTCTTGCTTTGTTAGTTAATTTAGAAATCAACTTGCTCATATCATTGACGGTTACCTCCGAAAGCCATAGCGGGACTACTGGCGAGGGATCGAATTATGAATGTGTGATTTGATTTTAGTTTTAATTTTCTGCAATTAGATATTAAATTGCTCATATCATTGACAATTACCTCTGAAAGCCATAACGAGACTACTTGCGAGGGATCGAATTATGAATGTGTGATTTGATTTTAGTTTTACTTTTCTGCAATTAGATATTAAATTGCTCATATCATTGACGGTTACTTCCGAAAGCCATAGCGGAACTACTGGCGAGGGATCGAATTATGAATGTGTAATTTGATTTTAGTTTTACTTTTCTGCAATTAGATATTAAATTGCTCATATCATTGACGGTTACCTCCGAAAGCCATGGTGGGACCACTGGTGAGGGATTGAATTATGAATGTGTAATTTGATTTTAGGTTTTACTTTCCTTGCAATTTTTAATTTGTTTGAGTGCAATAGCTTAACTTTTATTTCCGTATTTAGAAAAGCAGTAGAGATAGTGATTTCATGATCAGTATTTCATCTTTTGTTTGATTTAAGTAGCTGCATATTTACATTTTTGTTCAAGTATTGATTTGGTTAATAGCATGTTTTGAGATCTTTTGAAGTGCTAAGTTTTGGAAGTTACCATTAGGAACATAAACCTTGTCTTGAAATCTACTTCCATACTTGACCTTTAAAAGTATTCTTAAGACCTTAGAATAGGATTTCATTTGCATTAGACACTTTAGGAGATCAACAAGAACAAAACCCCAGAAATAACATAAAATATAAAACAACGAAGTACTTAAGAAAAATGTTAACTAAGCACATACGGTGCACCACACTTCATCAGTTTACGATACCTAGATTGATAATTTATGTAGAGCAATTTAAGATGTTAAATTGACTAGACATTTTTGGCGTCGTTGCCGGGGAAGTGTAATTAGGAGACCTTATTTCTTACATCTAATTTTTTTTTTTTTTAATAATTATTGAGTATGCTCTCCTCCTACACTTAGTTTAAGAGTGAGAAAATATCCTATAAAAGAAAGCGCTCATTGAGAATTGAACATGGTCATTTCTGTCGTTCAAACCTGAAAGTTCTTTCATCAAAACATGAGAAATGTCTGCCAATATGGGGTCATGGCGCATGATACATATCATAGGAAATGGACTACTTCTACTTTAATGACTTCAATTAAGATAAGTCATGTCTCCAAAGTGACTATAAGGGAGTTCTTGAGCCTCCACTTTCACCATTTGCATCATTTGAGAGCTGTGAGAGTGTTTTGGAGCTAAAGAGGAGCATATTTTCCATGAACAATTGCGGGCGATCCGGGTGACCATTCGATGTGCCGTCAGTCCCAAGTAGATGCCAAAACCATTATCCTGCATTATTCAACCTTTTAAAGCTATTTTTGGGGTGTATTTTTAGAGATCTAGGGAGCCTAGATCATTTATTGTGCCTAACACCCCCTTCCAGGCCTGTAGGGAGTGTTAAACACCCTTTACGACTTGGGGGAGGGCGTTAATCCTCCATGTTTCCACAAGTGGGGGCATTAGTGCATGAGGTCGCATCCCAAAGCCCTAGGCAATGATTTCTTGAGCTTTTTTGCCCCATTTGCACTGATTTTTGGGTTGATTTGTGTAGGTTTTGAGCCATTATGACTAGACTATGGAGAATATGGGCCCATGATCAACAAGAATTACTTATGCAGAATGATATAGCTTACATAGTTGCATTACGATGATGTGGTTTGATTAAGTATGCACAGTTGGACTTGATGAAAGGTCAGGAGGACCTTTTGAGCTGGATTATTCAGCGCTGGGATGAACACGAATAGGTGTTCAGGATCGGGGACCATGAGCTTGCTATTGACTGAGATGATATATATTTCTTTACAAGTTTGTCATGCTGAGGAGCATGGGAAAACTTGACTGATGGTAGGCCTGATCCCCGATCCACTTTAGAGCTGGTCCGAGCTTATTGTATCCCTGAGAGTAGACTTGTCAGCAACATAGTCCCTATAGAGAGGATCAGGTCCAGATCTATAAGGGAAATTTTATGGATGATTGTGCACTTGGCAGGGTCTAAAAGTCCCCATGTTGCGACAAAGGCCCAATTATTGCTTGCATTTAACTGTGTCCAGCCATAGATCTTCAACTGGTGCCAGGCGGTGCTTCGTCAGTTGAAGGCAGAGTTGATTGCATGTAAGACCGAGACCCAACAAAGTTTTGGGTACGACACTCTCACTTCTCCATATTTGAGAGGGTGCCAGTTATGCACCCATAGATGAGCTTAGGTCCCCTCGATCCAAGGGAGCCTAGGTAGAGGTGATGGGCATCACTCCATCCTTGCACAGGAGGACGACCCATCCAAATTTTTTTCGAAGAGATTTCTTCGAATGGCTCAGTGGTCAGGTTGTGATGATAGATGACTATGCTTATGAGGGCATCGACTTCATAGGTGATCCTAACTTGATTTTTCCGCTTGGTACAAACTTGGGGCCTCAAGGTAAGAAGGTTTATTTGAGAGTAATTAAAATATTTTTAAGCTTTTGAATGTTTCTGTTATGTTTTTGTTGATTTTATGGGTGAACAAGTACTGGCATGAAGCTTTTTGCTTAACACAAATGTGGCACCAGTGCGACCTGCAGGCAAGCCTTGCTAAGTGAGGCGAGGATGCCAACTACTCGAAGGCGGGGGTGATGTTGAGAGCCTTCACGAGGTTTTAAGGAACCTAGAGGGCTTGAGCATGGGTGTGCCCCCCCTTCCTATGAGGAGATCCTTGCTCACATGCAGCGACACACAGTTGGTGTGCCTGACCGGTTTCTTGTTCCTCTTCGGAGGATAGCTAGTGCAATATTGTCTTTCCATGAGTAGTAGGTTCTTTTAACATACATGTGGTATAGCCATCAGGTGTTTATAGCTATGCTTAGTAGCCATTTTAATGATGTAAATGTTTTTTAAGTGTTTTTGTAAATTTTTAACTATGTAAATATTTACTTTCATACATGTATCTATAATGAATGAAACAGATGCCAATCTAACACATAGTTTTCCAATGAGTCAACAACTGTATTAAATTTTCAAGGAATGTGTTCATATGTAATAAAATCAAATTAACATTCCAAGAGTCGTACCCTTAAATAATGACACAACAAGATTAAATTACAAACGTGATAATGATTTGTCAATTGCATAACAATAAGCTGAGAGTCTAACCTGACCACCATATTGGAGATGTCCCTTGATGATGCTTCAATGAGAAGTGAAATTATGGACATGTACACAACAATACTATTGGTGTTAGTACCAAGAAAGACCCCCTTGGAACAAAACAGTTCTGACTCAGTTGTGTAAATGACCCAAGCAACTGATGTAATGTGCCATGTGTGACGACTGGCACCATTCTCGTATCCTACATATGCTAATGGTAATGAAGACATCTACACAACAAGAAATATGTATGAGACAAATGCTTCAAGAAATACCAAAAAATCTAGTCACATAAAAAATAAGCAAAACTTATAAATACATAAAATTACAAAGCACATGCCTAGTGTATTATTAGGCATGATACTTTTTCAGATAGAGCCCGTTTCGGGGCTTAGCGAGTGGGACTCCTTCCCAGTCCTGAAGTTCATATGCCCCTTTTGAGAGGGCTTTCGTGATGACATATGTATCGGTCCATAAGGGTTGAAGTGTTCCCGCCCCCAAGAGGTCATGTTTTTGATCGTAGAGTAAAACAAGATCTTCCTCTTGGTAAGAATGAGGCTTGACCTTTTTGTCGTACTGGGCTTTGATCCGACACTTGTGGGCATCGAGTGCCAATTCGACATCTCGACAGGTTTCATCCATTTGATTTAGGTATTGTAGGTGCTCTTCTTCGGCAGTGGTGTCATGATAGAGTTCAACAACTATTTGTAAGGAAGAAATCTAACACTCGATTGGTAAAACTACTTCCAGACCATAAGCTAGTTGAAAAAGTGTAAAGTCGGTAGCAGTTTTTACTGAAGTTCGGTATGCCCACAACGTAGGAAATAACATTCAATGCTAGTGAGTTTTATGATTTCCTACTAACTTGCGGATCATGGTCTTTAATACACCATTAACGGCTTCTACTTGGCCATTATCTTGGGGCTAGTAGGAGGATGATTGATCCTTGATAAAACCGAGCAACGATATTAAGTCAAACATCATGTGATTCTAAGAATGTGACCCATGGTCTGTAACGATCGTGTGGGGCACACCGAAGTGATAAATAACCTAATTGAGTAGGAATAGTGTCGCGGTTTCTCCATCGACCTAGAAAGTGGGAAGGTCTTTGGCCCAATTCATGAAATAGTCCACAACTACAATAATGTAGTTGTGTTCGGCAGAGGAAGTGCGGTTGCAAGTTACAAAGTCTATCCCCCATTTGGAAAAGGGGCCGATGGAGATAACCAGTGTAGTAGGGCCGGAGGAGCGCACATTTTCTTTGTAAACACTTGACAAGGGTGGAACTCTCGGATAGCCTTGATACAATCTTTGAACAAGGTTGGCCAGTAGTAACTTGCATGCAAATTTTTTTGAGCAGTAGATATGTCAGAAAGATGACCGCCACATGCCCCATCATGGCAGTCATTTAAAACACATTTCACCTCTTCATGAGTGAGGCAACCTCGAACAACTATATCAACACCACGAAAATATAACGTATCGTTAAGCACTAAATAGTGCAGTGCTTGGTGGCAGATGCAATGATGGCCACCTGATGATAGTTCAGGGTGGAAACATTGCGCTTGGAGGTAGAAAAGGATGTCACGATACCAAGGGTCAGTAGAGTTGATAGGATAGATAGCTTCATCCAGGAGAGGATCATGGGCTATCTCGTTAGGATTGATAATGGGAAGATCCGACAAAAGTTTTGGCAAAGACTAAGGAATTTTTCGCCTTGGCAGGAGAGAAAAAAAAATCAAATTGTTGGAGGATCACTATCAATTTGGAATATTTTCCTCCAATGAATTGATGAGACAAAATGTGTCTCATGGGATTCTCCAAGGCGATGACAATAGTCTGTCACAGCAGTATATAATGTCGGAAGCGGTTGACAACAAAGACAATTGCCAAGGACAAATTTTCCACATGTGAATATTTGAGTTCGGGCCCAGCCAAGCCTTTTGACATATAATATATCACATGCTCGCTAAGGTCATCATGAGTTTGAAACAAGACCATTCCTAGAGAGGATGGCGAGGCTACCAGGTATAGAAGATAGTCACGCCCATAGTTGGGAGCACTAAGGAGTGGGGCTGATATAAGCGCCTTTTTCAAGGCATCAAATGATCGTTGAGCTTGATCATTCCACAAGTATGCCACTCCTTTCTTAAGTAGGCACATAAATCCTTTCGTCAACTCAGGATAATTTACGATGAACCATTGTAAGAAGTTTTCTTTCCCCTGTAAACATTAGAGCTGCAAAGTGGATTGTGGTTCAGGAAATTGAGTAATTTTCTTTACCTTATTGAGATCAACCCTAATATCATATTTGGAGATAATGAAACCAAGTAAGTGTCCATAATCGAAAAAAAACACATTTATGCAGATTCAGATGTATGTTATAAAACTGACACCTAAGAAAATCGCTCGTAAATGATTTAGGTGTTGTGCTCACTTCTTGGAATGGGCTGGAAGGTCATCCAAGTAAGTTTGAACAATATGTATGATATCGTGAAATGTATAGTCCATGGCCCTTTGAAATGTTTCTCTAGCATACTTTAAATCGAATGGGAGTTTTCGATAGGCAAAGATTCCCCAAGGGAAAATGAAGGTGGTTTTGTGCTAGTCTACTAGTTTTATGGAAATCTGGTTGTAACTTGAGAAACCATCCATGAATGAGAATTATTCACAATGGTGTAGTCATCTATGATTTGGTCGATGAACGGTGTCAGATAATTATCCTTCAGACATGCGGTGTTCAAGTCCTGATAATCGACACATACGCAAATGGTACCTTGTTTCTTATCGACAAGAACCAGATTAGAAACCCATTCTGTTAAGGGGACGGGGTAGATGAAACCAACATGTAACAATTTTTCTACCTCAGTTTTGATGGCTGCAGTTTTGTTGGGGTGGACTGGTCGAAGCCTTTGGCGGATAAGCTTGGCATTGTCATATATCTTGATCTCATGCTCAACAATAGACGAATCTATGCTTGTCATTTCATCGTAAGACCAAGCGAATACATCGTGGAATTCCTTAAAAATGCAGGTGAAGCTTGCAATTTCCTTAGGAGTGCAAACTGCTCCAACCTAGATGTTTTCTATGATGCTTGTCTTGACAGAAATATTGATGAGAAATGCCTTTGAAATATTGTCCATGTTTCTTTCTGAGTCCAAAGTTTGGATAGTCGTATAAGGTGAGGAAATGATTTTAGGTGCGTCAAATGATAGGATTTGAAGAGGCATCATGTCTGAATTAGATATCGAAACACGATGGTGAGAGTCCTCCCAAGGTCGCTCTTCTAAACACATGATCTCTCTAATAGCTTCGTCTGAAGGTAGGACTTGATTGAGGAGATTGAAAGAAGGAGTTGTTATGGGAGGGTAGGTGGTACTGTTGGCCATGAACAAAGTTACCAAAGATTCAGATGTAGATTGAATGGCTTGGTAGGCCAATACAGTTGGTGACAATGACATTTGTTCTCCGTAAGTGTCAATTTCTAAAGGGCCCGGGAGGATCCAAGGATCAATCGATTCACGGGGAATGGATGAAACCATAAAGACTGTCTGTGGAACCACGGGTGGAAAAAGAGGGAAAAAAACCATTAGGGAAGAGCCCTTCAATAGACCAGTACCAATACTAATGTAAGAGTCAGGTACACCACACACTAAGGGTACCTAGTCGCTGGGTAACGGGGAACAATCAGGGGTGCAAAAGGACAACTGGTCCACTGTGAGTATCTTTCCATCCAATGGAAATAGGATGATGTGAAAGACAATAGACACAATGGAAGTCATGGTGTAAGTCCAACTTCGACCCAATAATAGATTATAGTAAAAATTTCTATCTACGACTTCGATGTCCACCGTTACCATTTTCCCACTCAAAGTGATGGGGTAGCTAGCTAGGTAACCTTTTGGGATGAAAGTGTGGCTGTCGAAAACTTTATGGGAATTCAATGGTGGGGATAGGGCTGGAGAACCCAAAGCGAGCCAACATGAAGTCGACATGGCACAGGTTGAAGCACCTTCGTCAATGAAATTTCTATGTACTCCTTGCCCTTTCGAAAATATTTGCACCCGAAATGCAAGTTGGTGTGAAAGGGGAGGTTTACATTTGTCCATGTCGAAAATTGCAAGCATGGAATCTTGGGGGTCGACCCCACCAATTGCCGAAAGTAGAGCTTTCCTTTGTGTTGGACAAGTTTATAATACTTCGAGTGCTAACATAGCTAACGGTGCTTGTGCCAAATCTTCTACAATACTGTAGCTCTAGGCAGCACATGCAGATGTATTATGCATTGTGTGTCGAAGTGCCCCTTTTTGGGGGTGAATTACAAGATCAAAAACCGGCCTTTCGATATGAATATCGTTAGGCGGCGGTGGGTTTTGACTGAAGGAGGCTTCCTTAACATTAGTGACTGGAGCTCCATAAGTTTTGGCTCTGGTTTGTAGATCTACCATTTCAAAGGTGTAAATGGTAGATGGTCCTTCACCAATTGAAGGATGATGCGAATTGTCGTTGCCCCCTTGCAGGGGTTGGGGTTGGTTTGCAATAAGGTGGTGCTACTACTGAGCAGGGAAAGGATTATTTAGGACTGTAGGGGTCCTGCCAGTTTCCTTTTTAGCAATTAAATCTGTGCATTTGTGAAGACATGGACAATGATATGTCATGTGGTATTCTGCACAGATTTTGTAAGGGAATTGGGCGGGTTTGTCCTTTCCATCATCAGAGGGTGCAACAACCTTCTGCTTTGGGTTGTACTGCTTTGTTGATTGCTCATCAAAAGGAGTAGTCTTTTTCTTACCACCAGGTTTTTGTGTAGACTGCACAAAGTTTATCGCGGTGGTAGGAAGAGCAGTTGATTTGGTAGAGGGGTCAACTGAAAACTGGGCAATGTGACCACTGATTTGTTTTACAACAGCCCCAGAGATAGCACTGATAATACCATCGACGTGCGCTCTGGGCTGCTGAGTAGCGGGAGCATTGGAGTTGTGAGGGGCATTGGGAATGACATCGTATAAAGTGCTAGATTGCGAATATATCAAATCTAAGTGTTGGGCATGATGAATGAATTGGTATTCTGTGACTACACCACCTAGGCGACATCTTTAGCTATTTGGGGGAGTAGAGACTTACAAAACTAATCCGCTAATAGATAGTCTGGGAGGGGAGCTTTGACTAGCCTTTGCCTACGTCTCCATTCATGGATATGATAAGAGATGTGGGTGGTGGTGTCCTGATGTAATGAAATGAGGATTTCCATCCCAGTTTCATAGCGGATGGGTAGCTGGAAGTGCTTTAAGAATTCCATCACTAAAGTGCCAAAGGTATTGACTGACGCGCGTGGTAACTCGATGTACCACTTGGATGCATTTCTAGTAAGGGTGAGGGGAAAGAGCCATAGCCAGATACTATCATCCACCATGGAGTTAGAAACACACCATAAATGATAGGTGGTGATGTGCGTACTCGAATCCTCTCCTTGTTTCCCTTTGAACTTCGGGGTGTCTGTTGGGATTTTATGCGGGATTGGCAGCCAATGTAAGTTGTGATAGATGGGGTCATTTGTGAGTTTGTACAAGTCGGGTATATCAAGCGTTGCCAAGAAAGGTAGGATGTTGGATGCCCTCGAATCGGACCAAGGCGATGATATATGACTTGAGGATCCTTGTGGTCCTCCCATCATGTTGTTCCCAATATTATACACAGGTTGCATGGAATAGTAATTTCCTTGGGGTATAGTCGTGTACTATGGGTTTCCATAGGGATTGTTAGATTGGGGGTTGTAAGTGCCCCGAAGATAAGGAATGCCCCCTTGAATCATTTGAGGTTGAGAGTGGGGTGCCCATATGGATTTATTGGGACCTTGATGAGGGATCCCGCTCGCCATGTAATTAACTATAGGTCCTTGATTGACATAAGGAGGGTTCATGTCAATCAATGATTGTCCTTGCAGTCCTGTAAATGGAGGGGGAACTGTTATGTTATCGACCGATATATGCATATTGGGAATTGTGCCCCCAAGCATCTGAACCTGGGGGTTAGAACTAAGCAATGGATGCCAACTGTAGGGGGGTTGATGGGACCCTTGCTAATCATGCTATATGTAGAACTTGTCGAAGGTCCGGGAGCTGACACAAAAGGGTCGGAACCCGATATATACTGGGTTCCACTCGTGTTGGGTGTCATGATAGGGTTTGAACCTGGGACAGGTGGGATAACAGGGTTTTCCATCAGAGGTGTGGTATTGACTATTGACTGGGGAGGTGGCGGTGGACCAAAAGTGTCCACAAAAGCCCACGACCCATTAGTCGTCGATGGGATGGGTGGTGCAGGTCCAACAAAAGACATAGGAGGTACAAATGCAACTGGAATCAAGAGTGGTCCCAACGGATTCGTGATCGGAGGATTGTATGGAGGAATAAATCCTTCAATAAAGAAACCTTTCGATAAGCTAGAATCGTGGGATGTCCAAACCGATTCAGTGTTAGATCTCAGAGACTGATTTCCCAAAGACAGGTAATCTCGTTCACTGGGGCTTGATGGATCCTTCACAATGAGTGGGGGAAGACTTTGCCTAATCAATTTAGTGTCCTAAATTTCTCTACATAAATTATCAATCCGGGTATCGTAAACTGATGAAGTGTGGTGCACTATATGTGCTTAGTTAACCTTTTCCTTACTTCGTTGTTTTATAGTTTATGTTATTTTTGGGGGTTTTGTTTCTCATGCTTAAGGAAATTAATCTAAGAAAGAAAATTTATGCTTCTAAATGAAATCTCTAAATGTTAATGGACAACTAAATCTCTTTTAATGTTAAAATCTAATTTCTAAAGAAGGGAGAAAAGGAAATGAACACTAGATAAAAACAAATCATAACCTTGAATAGTTAGATTAATCTAAGCCGACAAAATGTCTATGAAATGAAAGCAAAAATGATAATAGCTAAATGAAGTGTTTTATCATTCCACTATACAATTTTGGGAGAACTACCTCCTTGTGATAGCATTTGGAAGGATCCAATACTCCATTGTTCTAACACTGAAAATGAAATTGCAACGAATTTAAATGAAAGACTGAGACTGAAAGTGAAATTGCAACTAATCTACTATAATAGCTAAATGAAGTGTTTTATCATTCCACTATACAATTTTGGGAGAACTACCTCCTTGTGATAACATTTGGAAGGATCCAATACTCCATTGTTCTAAAACTGAAAATGAAATTGCAACGAACTTAAATGAAAGACTAAGACTAAAAGTGAAATTGCAACTAATCTACTATAATATCTAAATGAAGTGTTTTATCACTTTGTTATACAATTTTGGGAGAACTACCTCCTGGATAGCAATTTGAGGGACTCCATACTTCATTGTTCTAAAACTGAAAATGAAATTGCAACAATATTAAATACAAAACATGTAATGGAAAACTAATTTTCTGTGTACTCTAATGCTCCAAGCACCAATTGGAAAATACTTCCTAGGAATATTTTGCTAAGCATAGATTACACAATTAGATAAATCTACAATTAACCGGTTGAACACATTTGCATGAATTAAACTTGCATGAATGGAAAATTTAAACTATTAAACTTGAAAGCAATAAAATGACATACTTGAATGAAATCATAAGAAAACTACAAAATAAAATCTATTCTACCTTACATTCTAATATGCTCCATGACATCTACTTCACATCTCCTTCCATGTTGGGAACTTCAAAGCTTTATTCAAATTCTTCAAAATTAGAAAGTACAACAAGTTGAGCTAACAAAAGTTTACAAAACTCTCCAAAGATACGAAATGAAGGAGAGAGATCTCCTATTTATACAAAAAGATGAGAAGTCATCTCATTAATGAGAGTCCATGAATCTCTCCCTATACCTCTAGAGTTATAATCGAAATGGGAAATGATAAGGCACATGTCTTCTTAGAGTTTAATACAAATAGGAAATGTGACACATATCCTCATGATCCTCTCCACTCAAATTCGAATTTGGCCCTAGGATGCCACATAAAGGTCTTATTAGAGTTTCAAAACAAATAGGAAATTTGAAACATATCCTCATGATCCTCTCCACTCAAATTCGAATTTGGCCTTAGGATGCCACATAAAGGTCTTCTAGAAGCTTCCTTTTGACCTACACATGTCAACAATCTCATCCCACATGTTAGGTATAAGCATATGTACATTATTTTCTGATTTTTAATCACAAATTCACTTAAAAATGCTAAGAATTAATAAAGTTTGGAAAAACATAAATGTGACCTAATAATGATGAAAGTGAGATGAATGTAGTGACATGGTAGTGAAATGAAGGTGAAATGGAGGTGATATAATGGACATGATAATGAAAGTGTAATGGAATTGAATGACAATTTCAAGACCCAACATACCCCCCAACTGAAGCTATTGCATGTCCTCATGCAATATATATTACATTAATTCTTTTGATCCTTGAGCTTTGGCTTAACTTTGCATGATATCATTTGATAACTTCATACTTTTGCAAAATGTTTTACTTGAATTGCAACATGGTTGGTTCGTGTGTTACAACCATATTTTGTTGTTGCATTCAATTTTGATCTTTGAACTTTGCATAATGATAATTTGATTATTGTTGCAAAGTATATCTTTATTGGATTGCATGATGGTTGGTTCTTGTGTGACAACTATGATTGTGTTTGTATCCAATTATCCTTTAAGCACTTTTGAAAACCCATTGTTTGTTCATAATAATAATGTAATAGTTAATATATTTTGGAAGTATGTGGGCTTCTAAATATGATATGAACATGGCAAGATATGAATATGAATGTATTCTCCCCCCCTAACTGATGGTATTGGCAATTTTATGAAATGAGGAAGAGAAACTTTTTTCCAACAATTATCATTCTAGCTTTTTATGGAATTCTATGGTCAAAAGTTAGAAAATGACGTACCTTAACTTACCCTTTGAAATGGATGAGTTGTATGTGTGGTGGCTACAAAATTCTGATCATAATCTTCTTCAAGTGGCTGGACAAAAAGAGTCACGGATAAAAGAGTCAAGATGACTTTTTATTGCTTCTACTAAAACTTGCTGAATCTGCTCCAAAATGCTAAAAATAATAGTCTTCATGTCTTCAAAACTCATTGGCACAATTCCTACTATATGAATAAATGTTCCGTTGTCGAACATAGTAGGAAATTGTTGACTTAGTGGCCATTATTGGATGCCACAAGTCAACACGAGAACTCTCACCATTGATGACAATGAGAGTCAAAATGCCCCAACACATCTTGCTAGGTACGAATAAATTTGCTTATGTCAAGTCACCTAGAAGATCCGATGAACAAGGGACATTAATGTATTCCCATTGTTCATCAGCATGAGGACTTTCCATTAAAGCATGCAAGCCTCAAGGTGTTTTTGCAAGGAACCTAGACTCAAAGGACTATGGACTCAATAATTTGCATTGAGGCAAGGTTTATTTGTGAAATGAAAATGATAAGAAAGGGAAAATGAAAATGGAAGATGGCAATGGAAATTAGTAATGGAAATGGCAATAAGCATGTAACTGAGCCTCTTGCTTTTATCTGTGGGTTAGTAGTGGACAAAAATTAATGGAGAGTGTATGTGAATGTAAATAGAAAATATGAAGGGAAATGAGGTGACTGGTTTATTATGAAGTATGGATGTAAGGGAGACAATAGTATCTGAAAGTTTTGCAAGTGTTTGGATCTGATTTTGCATTAGCATGTTTCTTCTTTGTTGCTGATCATCCTCTTATGAAACAAATTGGTCCCTTAAAGAGACACTATTCACTTGTAGTCATTTCTCCTTCCTCCTAGAACCTGCAAAAAAAATAATACTTCTTCTGCAATGGAATGTAAGACTATCAAAAGAGAGAGGTGATCAATCTCTTTAGTTATGATATTTACACACAAAATTAAGAATTTGTATTAATGAAACAAGTTCACAAAGGAAAACCAAAAGAATTTATACCTGCTTCGGAATTAGTGCCTCAAGTTAACTGTTGTTTCTTTTCAGAAATTTATTTCATTATTTATTGTTTCAAACTCTAGATATGGATTTCTCATTGTGTATATCTCGTTGATATATTTCCAATGACACTTGAATCATCGAAATCTGATTTTGTATGAGAAAATTAGGCTGATTTGAACAATGAGGTTTTTCAGCTACAAAATTGATGTTTAGCTACGAAATGGCTTTCTAGCTGTAGAACGTGCACAATTTCTGTAGCTAAAAATCCTGAACAGAAAGCTAGCTATTCATTTTTCATCATTAGTCCAAAATTAATCAATATCTTTCAGAAAAGTGAGCAGATAATCTACTTATTTCATTGATTTGTTTTTTTTTGTTTTTTTTAACCTGTGAAACTTTTGTTTTGTTTTTCTTTTTGTTGTTCCTTAAGTTTGATGTTCCTTTTGCCTTTGTTCATTCTACTTGCTGCTCCTTTGGCTTGTTGTTCCTTCGGCCTGCTGCGCTGTTCCTTCGGATGTTGTTCCTTTTGTTGCTGTTCCTTCGGCCTGCTCGAATGCTGGATTCTCTGGTAGCTGGTGCACTTGGATGAAAACAGAGTGATTGTATACATAGGGTTATGAAAACAGAATGAGTGTTGGTATGAGGTAATAGAGTGTATGCACAGGAAAGTGTTTGATAGGTGTACTGGAGAAGTTCGGTTGAGTCAAGAACAGAGATTCATCATTCATTATGAGACCGTTTGGCATTAAAGACGAGAGGCATGACGTAATTAGATTGAATGCCAAAACATGATTAGTTTTCAAATCAAATTTTCCTTCCTCAAACGTGTCGTGTTCAAACAATGTTCCTGAAGCGTGCTGTGTTCAAACCACACTCTGTTCATTTAATAAAATTCGTTTTTCCTCACGCAACATGCCAAATGGGGCTTCAGAGAACCGAAAAATTCTCTCAAACCATTGTGAAATTATCCAAACCATTTCTGGGTTATCTAACTGACCCTATTCCCAAAAAAACCCATGTTTTTTTTTTCTAATTCATTTTCATTTGGCTGGAATTTTCATTTAACGTTTGACATTTTTTACAGTTTTGCGTTTTTCTGGAAGTACTGCATTCGGCTTTCTGGGTTTCATTTGTTGTGTGGTGGCTCTTGAGGCTAGCTATTTATCTATATAGTAAGTAGATACTTATATAATGGAATACATATCTAATGGATTGCATCAATGCAGTGATTCTGCTTCTTCCATAAGCGTGGATACAGATGCCTCAGAGGAATAAATAGAGCTCTAACAATACACCATTGTTTTTTAATTTTTGTTCAAGCTTTCCATAAGTAAGATACATAGTCCAGATGAATGCAAATGAATTGCCTACAAAGGGCTGAAGATGCACTAGAACATATTTGTAATGAAATCATGAAGAGGTCAGAACATCAAATCAATGCGTATGTAGATTTTTCGGATTTTGACGTTAGGAGGTTTCAAAAATTTCTGCCACATAAATTGGATGTTGCATACATTATTTTGAAAGCCACACAAGAGTTTTTTTTTTTTTCATTTCAATTGGACTCATCTTATTTTTCCTTAATAAACACAACATTCCATGTAATTCGATTTATTGAATTTGCACATTTGATTTTTTATTTAAATATTCTTGCAGGTTAGTTTCAAGGCCAAAGCTCAAACAATAATGCAGGTTTTCTAGGATTGGAGATAGCAATTGGTTGGTTTGTTTTTTTGTTTGTTTGTTTGTTTTTGTTTTTGTTTTGTTTTTTTTATGAAATTGTGAATTTTTATAGAAATGATTATTGGTTCTCAATTTCAGGCAACTAAGGCTTCAAAGTGAATGTTCTAGACCCTGAAAACAAGACTTTGATTGTGGTCTTAAGCTAGTTTTTTATCAATTTGGGCCGGGTGACTAGGATAGAATCCATGTCGAGACAATTCCAGAGATGCCCATGTGGTCGGTTTCTTTGATTGACGCCTGTAACCTGCTAAACCTTGGAAATAACTACGAAACACACAGTTAGTTGTGGAATAGGGCTGCGTTTCATAGCTAATTTGCAAAATATTATTAAACAAGACACATTGTTTTGAGGGTCACTTCAAACCATAACCAGTCAATCTTGGACAACTGAACCTATCAAAGCAGTTGGATTTTTTTATTGTTTTTTTTTTCATTGAATCAAATGAGATGATGATTTTTTTTATTTTGTTAACATAAAAATTGTTTTTTTGATCCTCCAGATCACACAAAGTGCAGGAGGAGAGCATACTCGAGAGATTATTATTATTTTTAGATGTAAGAAATAAGGTATCCTAAGTACACTTCTCCGACAACGACGCCAAAATGTCTAGTCAGTTTAGTGTCCTAAATTTCTCTACATAAATTATTAATTCGGGTATCATAAACTGATGAAGTGTGGTGCACTATATGTGCTTAGTTAACCTTTTTCTTACTTCGTTGTTTTATAGTTTATGTTGTTTTTGGGGGTTTTGTTTCTCATGCTTAAGGAAATTAATCTAAGAAAGAAAAGTTATGCTTCTAAATGAAATATATAAATGTTAATGGACAACTATATCTCTTTTAATGTTAAAATCTAATTTTTAAAGAAGGGAGAAAAGGAAATAAACACTACATAAAAACAAATCAAAACCGTGAATAGTTAGATTAATCTAAGCCGGGAAAATGTCTATGAAATGAAAGCAACAATGATAATAGCTAAATGAAGTGTTCTATCATTCCACTATACAATTTTGGAAAAACTACCTCCTTGTGATAACATTTGGAAGGATCCAATACTCCATTGTTCTAAAACTGAAAATGAAATTGCAACGAACTTAAATGAAAGACTAAGACTGAAAGGGAAAATTGAAACTAATCTATTATAACAGCTAAATGAAGTGTTTTATCATTCCACTATACAATTTTGGGAGAACTGCCTCCTTGTGATAGCATTTGGAAGGATCCAATACTCCGTTGTTCTAAAACTGAAAATGAAATTGCAACGAACTTAAATGAAAGACTAAGACTGAAAGTGAAATTGCAACTAATCTACTATAAAATCTAAATGAAGTGTTTTAGCACTCTGCTATACAATTTTGGGAGAACTACCTCCTTGATAGCATTTTGAGGGACTCCATACTACATTGTTCTAAAACTGAAAATGAAATTGCAACAAAATTTAATACAAAACATGTAAAGGAAAACTAATCTACTGTGTGCTCTAATGCTCCAAGCACCAATTGGAAAATACTTCCTTGGACTATTTTGCTAAGCATAGATTACACAGTTAGATAAATCTACAATCAACCGGTTGAACACACTTGCATGAATTAAACTTGCATGAATGGAAAATCTAAACTATTAAACTTGAAAGCAATAAAATGACATACTTGAATGAAATCATAACAAAACTACAAAATCAAATCTATTCTACCTTACATTCTAATATGCTCCATGACATCTACTTCACATCTCCTTCCATGTTGGGAACTTCAAAGCTTTATTCAAATTCTTCAAAGTTACAAAGTACAACAAGTTGAGCTAACAAAAGTTTACAAAGCTCTCCAAAGATACCAAATGAAGGAGAGAAATCTCCTATTTATACAAAAAGATGAGAAGTCATCTCATTAATAAGATTCCATGAATCTCTCCCTACATCTCTAGAGTTCTAATCAAAATAGGAAATGACAAGACACATGTCTTCTTATAGTTTCAATACAAATATGAAATGTGACACATATCCTCATGATCCTCTCCATTCAAATTCGAATTTGGCCTTAGGATGCCACATAAAGGTCTTCTTAGAGTTTTAATACAAATAGGGAATGTGACACATATTCTCATGATCCTCTCCACTCAAATTCGAATTTGGCCTTAGGATGCCACATAAAGGTCTTCTAGAAGCTTCCTTTTGACCTACACATGTCAACAATCTCATCCCACTTGTTAGGTATAAGCATATGCACATTATTTTTTAATTTTTAACCACAAATTCACTTAAAAATGCTAAGAATTAATAAAGTTTAGAAAAAAATAAATGTGACCCAATAATGATGAAAGTGAGATGAATGTAGTGACATGGTAGTGAAATGAAGGTGAAATGGAGGTGATATAATGGACATGATAGTGAAAGTGTAATGGAAGTGAATGACAATTTCAAGACCCAACAGACCTAACAACCATCTAGATTGACGACGAGGGCTGGATGTAGCCACAATGGATGATAAATTTTATTAATAAATTTCACAATGATATTTATTAAAGTCTCGAGGATAAAAATCTGGCACTTAAAAAATAAAAAATACACTAAGGAAATCAATCAACAAGCAGAGGGAAATGACCCTGTTTGATAACCACCGATCACTGGATATGAAACCGAGTATCACAATAGATAACAGAGAGAGTTGGCCAAATTTACAGTTACAATTACTCTTGAGCTTCACCTGAACCTCAGATTAAGGGGCCATGTACTCTTGTGAAGATGAGAACCCTCCCAAAAACTGAAGATAGAGTAGGTTCGCCTGTGTTAGGTACCAGGGTAGCCTGCCCGGGGCAGCCCGCCCCGGTCACCTTGTGTTCATCCCTAAAAGTATGGCCACTAAGGATACCTCAAATCACAAACACTACCGGTGGGGGGGGGCACATAGTCATAGACAGTACACTGTCTGGGCAAGATACCTGAGTCCTCGACTTAGCTCTGATATCCCGGAAGTGATCCTCGATACACAAAATACCTAAAGGAGATGTAAGCGAAGGTGGTCTAACTTCGTTTACAGTTTGATGTTGTCTCATATTTAGCTCTTCTTTTATTGGAGTGGTCCCAAATAGTATGAGTGTAGAAGGATTTCTCTCTTTAATGACACTAGTTTCAGTGTATGATCTTGGACAGTTAACTTACACTGCCTATCCCAAGATCCTAACCTAAACTAATGTGTGTTTACTCCAAAAAGAGTTTCTGATTGATTTTATTAGGTAGATTTTAAATGTACTTCGTTAGAGTCTTCGGTAGGGGTGTTTACATATGAAGTTATATGGGACCCTAACTCAAATCATGCAAAAACAATGCTTGTAAATTTTCACTTTCGATGAATAAGCTTCTTCTACAAAGGGAGAGTCATTTATACATCAATATATATACCATGCATCCTGTTCAGTAAAACACTAGCATAATTGAGAGAACTACAATGCTCACTAACAACTTTTGAAACCAAATAATGCAGATCTAACCAACTAAGCAAAAAACAGTAAAAATTTTGTATTTTGTATTTTTTTTTTTTTTTTTTATGAAAACAAAAACTTTAAGAAGTAAAGCTATTTTCTTAAAAAAAAAAGTTGTTCAGAACAAATATTAGTCAAACAAGGACAACTGCAAATCCCTGATCAATCTACAAGCAGATTTCCCAACCCATGAGGTCACAACGTAGTCTGTTTATCAAGAAATGGCTAGCTAATGCTATGTACAAGAGGCTATAGAGAGTTATAACACTAACACACTGTTTATGAGGCCACAGTGCTTTATAAAGCATTGTTTACACTAACAGATAACGTTAGTGAGGAAAAACGCTCAAAAAATAGGCTATGGGGATCAAATATAGGGTTGAGCATAGATAGAAGGGTGTTGTATAGTCCTGAGTGGTTAGAAAGGGAATGAAGAAGTACATGAAGGCCTGGAAGAAAGAGAGGTCTAGGAACTTTCTAGGAAAATCGGGAACTAAGTGTAATCCCTAGCGGAGTCGCCAATCTTGCTATAGGGATTAATGCATGGGTGTTTGGTGATGTAGAAACCCTCAAGGATCTTCCCGGGATCCTTGGCAGACAGTCAGATTAGCTGCAACTATTACAAGTATGCATGCATATCTATGCTTAACAAATGAATATCAAAGCAAGAAGAAGGAATTATTACCTCAAGTCTCAATGTGGTGTTGCTGGAGAGCACAATGTAGCTAGGTGGAAGACCCTTGAGCCAACTCCAAATAAAAACATGCACATAGATAAGAAAAGCATAATATCACATCATAAAACCTTGATAAACAATGCATGAACATATAAATATATCTAATTGCATATATCTAAGCCATTCATAATAACGACATTGCATAAACACATAAACGAGTTATACTGCCAACATCGCAGAGTGGAAAACACAATTACAGTTCTATATTGATGTAGAAAGGAGTGATTACAACCATTGGTTGTATCAACCTTCACTTACCCCTCCATCTCCTCTCTCTCTCTCTCCCTTCTTAACCTCTTATGATGCCTTAGTATGAGACTATGCTCAACAGTCAAATATGCAATCCTTTCAGATGGTTCGATCCCTTTCACAATGGCCCTAGCCTTGCATATATAGCATGTGAGGATAGGGTTTCCAAGTCCTTCATGAGTTCCATTAGGCAAAAGCAGTGATGTTTCCATGCCTTTGTGCTCTTTCCCATTTGTAGACTCCATTAGGAATTAGTAATTCCTCCAAACAGGTTGAGTTTTGATGTTTCCCTGCTTTTGTGAGGTCACATAGGAGAGAATATTGGGATATTTCTTGGTCAACTTGTTCCCTTGAACCATAGAAACTCATTAAGGTTCACTAACGCTCTTCTCGAGGTAACAAATAGAGTTACCCTAGGCACTAATGCACCCTTAGCCTTGCTAGGAAGCTTTATAAAGTAGGTTGCTAGTTCCTAGACAATGTTAGCTTGACAACTAGGCCTGTGAACTTGGTCAGTCCTTCGGTCATCATGTCTTTCTCCTCTGAGCTGGTGAGGAGGTCATTTTCTTGTATAACATTGATATAACTTACAGTTGGGTGTGTGTGACATCATATAAAAAGGCTTAATTGTAGCAAGAAGTAAAAGCATGGATAATGGTATGGTGTAGCATAGCATGGACCATGTCCATCATGAACTAGAAAGGGGAAGTTCCCCTGAAAAAGAAAATTCCTTCAGGTGTTATTTCACAGGATGTTGAAATTTTAAAGTTGTCATAAAACCTTGGAAAATACTTGGCTTGTTTATATGTGTGTGTGTGTGTGTGTGTACACACACACATACACACTGAACACTGTAACTTGTGGGATTGAGTTGTTGTGGGTTAATGAACATTTTATATGTTTTGTATTTTATTGATTGGCTTCATATTTTTTTTTTTGACTATAGACCTTGAGCATGGCCATGTTTTTTGTGTTGTTATTATGCGTTGTGAGATTTTTATTTTTCCTTGCTTATTCTTTATTCTCATCTTTGTGTTTTGATCTTGGTGGTTGTTGAGTGTGGGGAAAGGAAAGAAAAGGAGCTCTGGAGAAGGGATGAAGTAGAACCCAACCATAAGTGTAAGATCTTGGTTAAACCCTATGCATAAGATAAATGGTAGTCATAGGGTAGAAGAAGGTGATAGAAAAACTAAGATGGGCTTGGCTGATTCCACTTGAAATAAAATGGGAAACAATGTAACGAACATGGAAATGGCACAAAAAGGGGACTTTTCTCAAACTCTAATATAACATGACTGAGATATGTAAGGGATAATGACACTATGTGGCTTGACATGTATTTATTTAAAAACCATCATAGTAGCACAGTTAGTGATCAATCTATAAAAGTATGATCATTGCGTGAATGGCATCGAAGCAGAGTTTGTATTTTCCACGATTGGGTAATGCAACAAGGTTATTTAATGGGTTCCATGTTGTGTGGAACACGATTGGGAAAGTGGACAAAAATGGCCCTTTACTGATATTTTTGTTATCATTTATACTCTTAACAATTGTGGTGAACATAAATGAAAAAGGACAAAGGTTTAAAACTAATAGCTTATGAACAACACGGATGAGGACATGGAAATTTAAATAAACTTTCGAATATTGCAACAACAAAACTCAGTTGATAACACTGATGATGGCAGCAAGGTAAAAAGTAAAAGGAAAGGAATTGAGCGAGAATTCCTTTGGCTAAGTTTGGAAATTATTGTTTGCAAATTAATGCATGCTCTTCATGGATACTAGGAGGTTTTCTAACCTTAACACTATGAATATAAATTAAATGTTGTGACCCAAGTGGCATGATGGAGTTGGGAACTCAGGAAGTCAATTTCTAGAAAGGTATTGTAGCCTGCTTTGTTTAACTCATGGGAGAAAGTCATAACCAATACCTTGAATTTAAGAGTCCATGAATAGTGCAGGGGAGCACACCAAACCATGATTTGGTCTTAAGACTCCATGCACATGTCATTAGAGCATGATAGATAACTACTGGTCTACAAGACTCCAATGACTACCTGATGTAGGAAATCTCTTGGATAGGTAGACTTCCCGGAATGGGGGTTTCTTGGGCTCGAAAGGGTGAGTGACTAACAGGGGGCCCATGCAAGCAAGCCCTTGGATAGGTATATTGCCTAGAATTGGAGTTTCCTAGTCCTGGAAGGGTGAGTGACTGATGGGGGCCCATGCATGAAATCCTTTAGCTAGGTAGGATGTTTGGAATGGGAATTTCCTGGCCCCATAAAGGTAAGCAACTAGTGGGAGGAGATATATTCCTATGTTTACTAGGAGGTGAGCATGAGGAAGATGTTGGGAGTTATGTGAAAAGATTGCATGGAGTAGTGTTAGCGTCACTGAGTAATTTCCTTTAGGTCGAGAACCACTCAGTGATTTGGGTTTGAGGATGAATTTGTACAAAAACACTACATATAGCAATGGGATTGCCACTAAGTCCTTTCCTTGGGGCTGAGAACCATTCAATGAGTTGCAGTTGAGGATTGGGCTGACTAAAAATTGTGTGGAGCACACACAATACTAAGTGCTTGCTTCGACTAATAAACCACTCAGTGAAAGGGAAAAGAAGAAGCTATAGAGATAAGTATTAATTATTAATTTAAAGGAATTTTGTTAAGATTATGCTTTAATTTGGTTTAAAGTTATAATTTGTAATGACTTGAGTTATGTTTTAATATGATTATGTTATGTTCTAAATTGATTTAAAACTTTATTATTATCTCTCATGACATATGTGTTTATGATGTAGGAGAATCAATGAACTGCCCAAGACATGTATATGAGGTTTACTACAAGGTAAACAACATCAACTTAATGGCATTAGAGTGTGCAATAACATAATGGAGCTGAAGACTTCAGAAACTAGGCCATTGTGGTGACATTGGAACCTTGTGATATGCATTGATCGCAATGAGGCTGCCATGACACATGTGTTGTGCTATTTAGGAAAGCTAAAGGGATGCCCTGGCTGAAATAATTCTTCATGTTCGAGGGAGCCTTGCGAAGGAATGGATTTCCCAAGGGACTAAGAAAGTAGAGAAGGAGATTCCTCAACTTGGAAGGTGAGTGACTACATGGAAGAAGAAACAAATCACTTGAGGGGCTGATGAAGCAAAGAAGGGTATGCTAGAACTTGAAAGGTGAATTGGTTTTCACAGAATCATGTACATATTGATTGGGATTAGGAATGCATTAGGTGTGTCCCAAAAAGCAATGAGCTAAAATTAGTTCCTAAAGGAGGTCTGGGCATAGTGGATTTCATGGTTGGACATTGGAGGTACACCATGCTCCAGATTCAAGTGACTGAGCAGGCTAAGGTTCATTGTAAGCACTTGGGACTCGATGAAGCCAAATGGGAGATGGTTGATCAAATGAGGGTGTCACGCCCATTTTTGGATGTTGAGTAAACAATTATAAATGTTGTTGTAAATATGTAATATTTGTTTATAAAGCCAAAATTTTGTTATAGTATTTTGAGGCTAAGAACATCAAGGATAATGTTCCCCTTAAGGGGTGGCATTTGTAAAACCCCTGGTATACCCCCCTTGATTTTTGTAATGTATTTATATTCTAATTATAAATGATTATAAATTTATTTGAATGGCCTAAAGAGTGGGACCACAGATCCACAATCTGAGGGGTAAAAAGAAAAATACCCTGAGTGGTGTTAGCTCACACCACTGCTTAATCAAATGTGCAACTAGCAAGAAAGATCTTGAAGAATGTTCCATGAGGAAAATGGAGAGACAAAAGAAAAATGATAAATAGACATTCAAAAAATAAGAGGTGGTTAGATTTTTGTTGAATGAAAGAACTTCAAAGAAAAAATTGGATTTGTGGGAAATGAGCCAAACTTGTGAGCATGATTTCTAGTTGAGTTTGCTTGAAAAATCCCCTTGGATCATATATCTTTATTGGGGATGACTGTTGCAAGAAATTTAAGCTAGAAATAGTCTATGGTTGGGTGGAAAATCGAAGTTCCACCTTCAGTTTCGGTCATTGTTAGATCTCAATAAGTGTTATTAATTGTGAGCTATGAATATGATGATTAGTTATTTCTTGAAAGTAATGTATAGCTCTGTAATAATTTTGCATGGATTTAGGAAATAGTTGCATGGAATCAATAGGAAAAATGATTTTATTGTTTTGTGGATTATACTGATAAGAAAAATGTCATGATCTTTATGTGCAAGTTAATATGTTGCATGTGGACATGTAGGGCTTTGTGGTTACAATTTCTCACTTTTCTTCTATAACTTTTCTCCTAAAAGGTTCCAAAAGCTAAAACTTGTACCATAGTGAGGGGAAATCCTATCGATCCTCTGGACTAGTTTTCATATCCTGGGTTGCGATGTTTTAGGAGATATAGTCAGAGGAAGTAGATCTTCTTGAATGCTACTAAAATCAAGCATCAAATAGATCATGTTGGCATTTCTATCATAAATTTTCTTCTAAGAGGTTTCATAAGCTAAAACTTGGACCACAGTGAGGGGAAATCCCGCTGATCATTTGGTCCAATTTTCAGATCTTGGGTCGTGATATTTTTAGGAGATATGATCAAAGGAACTTGAGCTTCTTGAATGCTCCTAAAATCATGCTTTAAACGGGTCATGTTGGAATTTATGCTATAACTTTTCTTCTTGGAGGTTCCAAAATCTAAAACTTGAAACTTAGTGAGGGAAAATCCTGCTGATAATATCATTGAACTTTTAGGTCTTGGGTCATGAAATTTTAGGATATATGATCAGAGGAAGTCGAGCTTCCAAAATTCTCCTAAAATCGCACTTCCAATTGGTCATGTTAACATTTATTCTATAACATTTAATTTGGGAGGTTTCAGAGGTTGAAATATGAACCATCATGAGAGGAAGTCCTATTGATCCTTTGATTCAATTTTTAGAACTTGGACTGCTATAATTTAGGATACATGCCCTGAATAATATTTTGTATTAGTTTGCATGGAACATATTTGAAGAAATGCCTAAATGGCTTAATAATTCATTAAATACAAACTCTTTGAAGAAATGTCTCGATGAAAATGTTGTTGTATGGATGGGGATAGTATTGTTCTAAGATAGTATTGCTATAGCTGAGATATGCCTAGTTGCATGCAAAGAATTTTCTATATTAGTTTGCATACAAAGTGTTTGAAGAAATGCTTAAATATTTAATAATTCATTGCATACATACTGTTTAATGAAATGAACCAATGTAAGTTTTGTTTGGTGGATGGGGATAACATTGTTGTAGCTGGTATATGCTTATTTGCATGCAAAGAATTTGAAGAAATGTGTTAAAGGAATTTTATTACAATTTTCATACAAAATATTTGATAAAATACCTCAAAGACAAAATTCAAAAGTTGCATGATTGAGTGGTAAGTTTTAGTTATTATGTTACATGTAGAATTAGAGAAATGTTTTTGATTTGATTTTATGATATGAAATTAAAAATTGGAAGTTTCCTGAAAAAGTTTGCAAGAGAGTTTATGTCTTGTGGGCAATGGATGGAAATTGCAAAAGCACATAAACTTAGAAATTTTAGTCAAGATTTGCAGATTTAACTAGAGAAAAATAGACCACATGCAACATCATAAAACAAAAATTTGATGATGGAGTTCAACCCTCCTAGGATACATCTCTGGGTCTAGCTTCCAATATTGGCCCTTTAAAATATATGCTCAAAATGTCAATTACATCAACATACAATGCTCAAAATCACAAAATAATGTTGCCATTGTGACACCCAAAAACCCCTGTGTAGGCTCTTCTTGAGATAAAAAAGGCTTAAAAATGGCCAAGTTAGGTATCCTTCTCCATTTCTCTGCTATATTTCTTGCAAAATGACCAAACTGACAAAACAAGCAACAAATCTCCTTTTGGTGGAACTACGAGGTGATAATTTGGTGTGGGAGCGACAAAAATTCTACCGAAAATGGTGCAATTTGTCGGACACGTAGTTTGGCCCCTGCACCCTAACTTCTTCCCCTTTTAACGATAATATTGTCGCCCATGTGACTGGGGAGTGCGGGCTAGAGGCAACGTGCCCTACTGGCCCTGACACCTTGTCGCATAGTGGTCACGGGTGAGGCATGGGCAGGGTGCCACATGCCTGCCACTCCGAATAAAATGCCATCGATTATATGGTCTTTGTTGGGACGAGGCGTTTGGCTAACCGTCCACCCCCTTTGCCTCCCGCCTCTTTGTTGTGGTAACATATAATGTAATATGACCTAGGGCCAAAGCTAGTCGGGTGAGCCCGCCAGCCCCCCCCCGGACCCCCCAAACCAGGAACGATTATACATTAAATAAAACACCGCCCATAATATGTTAAGAACTGTTGTGTGGTGTAATGGTAACACTGTTGGTTGGCTCACCGGAGGTATCGAGGTTGAACACTGTCGGTTTGGTCATACCCTTAACAAAATTTTGCATGAGTCCCGAGGGCAATGTGGTGCCTCCTGATTGGTCCAACTAAAACACAACAACTAATAAAAATTCTTCAACCTGGCTTATACGACCATGCCATGTGTCAACATGAGATTGCCCTATCTAACATTCATACTACCTAGTCATCCTACTGACATCAATGCTATGTCACTATACGACCTTCCAAGTCAGCAACTCTATCAACCCTGCAAGTTGACTTTTTAGTTGTTTGCTAAAAACTTCAAAAGACGATAGATTTTCGATACGGTGTCAGATTAAGACGATTCAAGCATTGTTGGAATTAGAACAACGAGATCTACAATTTGGCACTAGTTTCAAGTGATTTCGAGAACTTTGATTTTTGGGCATATTTTTTATCCCCTAGATCATTCCTCCCCACTCAGCAAGTAAGTGAGGGCACAACTCCCTCACTTTCTCAATCTCAATCCACCTTGCTTTACTTAGATTGGTACCTTTGGCCCCACTTGAAGATACTCCACATTGCCTTTGCGTGAATTCCTTATTCTCCTGTCAAGAATTGAATATTCCTGCAACTCATCTAAATATTCAATAGATGGAATCTGAACATTCTCTTCATGATCATCAATCATTGAAGGCTCATACAATCTCAAGTTTTCCACATTCACAACGGAATAAATTTGCATATAAGGTGGCAAATCTAATTGGAAAGCATTATTACCAATGTTCTCCAAGATTTTGAAAGGACCATATCCGATTGGTTTGAGCTTTTGACGTTTACCTTGAAGTCTTTCCTTTTTGATATACAACCAAAATTGATCTCCCACTTGGAAATCGTGATAAACTTGATGATTTTCATGTCTTGCTTTGTACTTTGCTTTGCTTTTCTCTAGCTGCTCTTGTACTCTTTAATGCACTAACTGAATTTGTTCAATGAAATTATTGACTTTGTCCAAATCACTATGTCCATCTACTGCAATATCTTTACCAAAGATGTAATCCAAAGGAGACTTTGGAAAATAACACAAACAAGATTCAAATGGAGATGCTTATGTAGATGAGTGCTTGGCACGATTGTAGGCATGCTAGATGTAATGGAAATGCTCATCCCAAAGTTTAGGATGCTTACATGATATCCTCGAAGGAGATTCTCTATTGTTCTATTTACCACTTTTGTTTGGAAATTAGTTTGTGGATGAAATGTGATGCTCTTCTTCAACTTTGTGTCCATGAGTTCCCATAAAATTGACCAAAAATTCCCGCCAAATCGAGAATCTCGATCAGAAATAATAGAAGTGGGCAACCCAAAGTGAACCCATATACTTTGGAAGAACATCTTTGTAGTTTGTTCAACTATAACCTATTTCTTACATGGCATCAACACACACATTTTTCTTAAACGATCCACAAAACATATAAATAATCATGACCTTTCCTATACATTGGTAGTCCCCCTACAAAATCCATAGAAATACTTTCCCAAGGACGAGAAGGAATAGGAAGTGGAGTGTAGAAACCCAATTTCCTATTGCCAGGATTACTGGTAGCACACATGGAACATCCCTTTACATATCTTGAAATAATTTCATTCATGCGAGGACAATAACAATACCTATGAATTTGTGCAACTGTTTTGCCTACACCAAAGTGACCAACAATAAGAGAAGTATGTGCTTCCCTTATGGCATTGACTCTTTCACCATGTGGAACGCATAACTTGCCAAGATGATACAACAACTTGCTATGAACATGATAATCTAACTCTTCAACATAATAACCTTGAATCAAATTTGCATAAACATCTTTAAAATCGTCAGCTTGAGCATACTATTCAATATAAATTTCAAGCATAGTTGAGTTACTCTTAATAATGACAAATGCATTAACAATAAGCCTTGATAACATATCAACAACTTTGTTGTATATACTTTTCTTGTACCTGATTACCAAATCAAATTGTTGTAGGAATCCCATCCACCTAAAATGTCTCGCTTGTTGTAGCTTGGTTTGTGATTGTAATTATTGAAAAGGTTAATGGTTAGTATGACTAATGATTTATTTACCCATCAAATAGTGTTTCCATTTCTTCATGCTTTGTACCAAAGCATACAACTCTTTATCATAAGTTGGATAGTTAATTACTACATTGGTAAAGGTTTCAGAATGATAACAAATATTCTTACCATGCTGCATCAAAATTGATCCCATGATATAATCACTTGCATCGGTTTGAATCTCAAATAGATGCTTAAGATCTGGAAGTGCTAGAACTAGTGTTGTATTTATTTTTTCTTTCAAAGTCTCGAAGGATTTCTGCTGCTTTCCTCACCATTGAAAGACCTGTTTCACACTTGTCAAAACATGTCATTGTGCTGAAATGAGTGAGAGGTTAGCTATAAATTTTCTCCAATATTGGGATGCTCCCAAAAAGCTCCTAACTTTTGTTACATTGTTGGGTTTAGGCCAATTCACAATAACATCAACTTTTGAGGGATCAATATTCAATTCACCCCCTCCTACAATATGACCCAAATAAACCAAAAAGGTTTTCCCAAATTCACACTTAGGAATCTTCAAATACAACTTCTTTTTTTCATGACATATAAAACTTGTTTCACATGCTTGACACGCTCTTCATGAGTCTTATCAAAAATCAAAATATCATCTAAGTAGACTATGAAAAAATCATTAAGGAATGGTCTCAACACATCTTCCACAACTCTCATGGATGTTTTAGGTGATTTGAAAAGCCCAAACAACATAACTAACCATTCAAACAAACCTTGATTTGTCTTGAAAGAAAATTTCCAACTATCACCTTCAACAATCCTGATATGATGATAACTGCTTCTCAAATCTAACTTAGTAAAGTAAACAATATCCTTTAATTGATCTAGAAAATCATCAATGTGAGGAAGAGGATAGCGATTCTTTATCGTGATTTTGTTCAAAGCTATAAAATCCACACACATGCGCCATATACCATCTTTCTTTGGAACCAAGACAATAGGAGACCCACATGGAGATGTGCTAGGCCTGATGATCCCTTTGTTAAGAAACTCTTGAATTTTCTTCTTGATTTTTTCATTCTCTAAAACTAACATTCTTTACATGCCAATATTTGGAAGTGGTGCATCTTGTTGGAAATGAATTTCATGTTGGATTCCTCTTTTAGGAGGCAATCCTTCAGGTTCCTAAAACATCTTGTCATAAGTCTTAACAACTTCAACCAATTCATGCTTGAGTTTTAAATCACATCCCGTGAAAGCTTTAGATTCTGTAGTATCTTTAGTTTTAACCATCAACACAAAATTCTTACTAGAATTTACAAGCCTTTTCACTTGACCAACACTTACAAGTGATAAGTTCATCTTCTTGTGATGTGCTCTAACAATATACTTAGCTCCATCTTTAAAAATATGGTATTTGTTCTCATGATGATAGAATATGGATTTTTGGTCATATAAGTATGGACTCCCACATATGTCAAGTGGTACAACATCAAGCTCTACCTCATCTATAATATTTGTAGTGATGGCGAATTTAAGTTTACATTTTCTTAGCACTTGCAATTTGGCATCATCACATACCCAACCCAAAGGGTAAGTTTTAGTATGAGGTGTAGTTTCTAGATTAAGTTTCTTGACAATAGCTTCAGAAATAAGATTGACCTTGGATCCACTATCAAAAAAGGTATCAACTTTTGTATGTTTTGTAATGACCATGATATGGAAAAGCTCAATTATTTATTTACCATTTTGAGATTCAATAGATTTGCTAGAAGAACTAGTACTTGCATTAGAATCTTTATCTTTTATTCCCATGGTTGTGATTTTGGTTTGATCACCTTAATCAAATCCTATATCTTGTGGAGTTGTAGCAATAGTGTTTGGTTTCCATTTGTTGTTGAACTTCTTTGGTCTCATTTCTAGATGTAATTCCCAAAAATGGTCTTCATCATGGACTTCTTCTGAACAATGTTTACATGTAAGTTTCTCTCCATGTTTCTTGACTGTAGCATTCCTTTTGCCTTTTCCTTTAAACTTTCCCTTTCCTTTGTCTCTAGATTTTGATGGTTTCTTGCTAGTATCTCGAGAAACGTTCTTGCCTCTTGATTCTAAATGAGTTTCTAGAACACATACTTCATCTAGATTGGTGGGACTAAACCAAAGTATAGTATGTCTCAAATAACTATGTAACCCACCTATGCATTTAAGGAGAGTGTCTTGTGAAGACAAATCAACACCCAAGATTCAAGATCTTCTAAATTCTTGTGTGTAACTTTGAACACTCTGACCTTTAGCTTGTCTAAAATTTTTCCAATCCATAGTTGATTTTTGCATATAAGCTAATGGATAAAATCACCTTCTTAATGCAGCTATAAAATCATTCCAAGAAGAGATAATTTTACCACTTTTCTTCAAATCTTCTTGAGTTCTAGCCTCCCACTAGATGAGGGTTTCACTTTCCAAACTAAGAGAAGAAAGATAGATCTCGGTAACATGATCCTTAATCTTTTGAAATCCTGCAATAGAATTCAATTTGTCGAACCCAATTATCCAAATTTTCAACATTTACTTTCCCATTGTACATAGGAAACTCAAACTTGACATCAAGCTTAAGCAAAGGAGACTTATCATGTCCTTTTGGAGATCTAGGAGGAGCATGTCTAGGTGTTGAATGAGGTGAAGAAGGAGATGAGGATGAAGGTGAAGATGGAGATGAAGGAGGAGGTGGAGGGAATATAGGCTTACTCCCATCATCACCATTACCTTTTGGATGGTTCGAACTCTGTCCTTGCAAACTTGTTGTCCTTTCATTATACAACACTTTTACCATCTCTGGCATATCATAGAAAGCCTTTCTGAAAGCTCTCTAATTCTTAGACATCAACTCCTGTCCTTCTTTATGTGCCATGAATAGTGTATTTCTTGGAGTTTGTGACCTCTTTGAACTGATTTGAGGGTTTGGTTCTTCAAGAACTCCTTCTCATATTCTCAACTTAGTCCTTGTAATCATTCAAAAACACTTGCAAAAATAGTCAAACCTTCAAAACAACCTTGCTGTAATACCAAACGGATTTGAAATTAAAAGTTGAAGGTTTCTTGAAAAATTTTGCAAGCTAGTTTTGGTTTGAATTAGACCATTATATTGTTTTTCATCCATCTTGATGCATTTGTAGTGGAAAAAGTGGAGGAATAAGCTCACAGGACCTGTTACACTGAATTTTGTCACCTTGACTATCTGCAGTTTATGTGGCCTCATCAATAGCCACATTGTCCTCTTTGTCAAGCCCCATACCTCTGCTCTTCATGTCAAAACTTCAAAGAGAGAGAAAGTCACTTGAAAACATGTTTATCTCTGGGTACGCAGGGTCTCTCTACCTTGCCTGCGGGTACGCACTCCAAATACATTAGACCTGCGTAGTAATACGCTCTGTATACTAAAGCTAGGGTG
>APFE030314658.1:270407-283148 GCA_000404065.3 Pinus taeda
TTTGTTTGTCATTAGAGAGTCTTAGACTCCTAGGAAGGTTGGATTTGTCCGCAAATATAACTCATTCCGTGTGACAGGACCATTTTTACCAGCGAGACCCAATTTGGCAAAATGAGATTTGAAAACTTCTTGGAGAATTTTGAGGCATCAAACTACATTTTTTTGGGGTAAAATTTTACCGATTTAGCCTAGCAATTGCTCATGCTATTCTACACACATATACCTTTCCAACGTTGCAAGGAGCACGTCAATCAGAGTTAGTATGCAAAAGTTATGCCACTCAGAAGTTGACCTTCTCGTTTTCACACCTATAGTTTGATAGGTTGTTGCATCAGCCCTTATTTTTCATGGAAAAGGGGCTAGCCACCTGTTTGTGATGTAAAAGACTCTAGGATATTATATTTTATAACTCTAGTTAATCTTTGATGTAGTTAAACTTAACCACTAGTAGGCTATTGGGTTGCATTATAACGGGCCACTACGAGGAAGATGCATTCCATTCTTTCGAGAGCATTTTATTCCACAACTGAGCAAAGATAGCCATGAGAGATAGGAGGTACAGAACACATAGAGGATTTGTGCACTGTAGCATCCCATGGGCCACAATCAATACTTATTTGTACATGCAACCATATTTCTAGATAGAGAAAGAGAGCGAAGCGACCTCCTCTTCTTGTTGGGTTTTCTCCCAAAAGGGTTTCCCAAAGAGAATATATTGTGTCCTATGTGTGTGTGAGATTAATTTATCGTTCTCTAATTTTATGCATAATTTCCATCGCATGATTGCACTAATTATAGTAAAATCTACAGATCTAGAAAATAAATAAAACTGCAATAGTGTAAAATTTGAGTATTTTAATATACTATTATCAGATATGTTGTGACGAACTATCTAGCGGAATATCCATGGAAGTTTACGGATCAATTTTATGTGTTGTAGGAAATGGATCGAAATTGTGAAAGCACATAAACTTAGAAATTTTAGTTAAGCTATGCAGATTTAACCAGAGAAAAATAGACAGCATGCAACATCACAAAGCAACAATCTGATGATGAAGTTCACCCCTCCTGAGCTACATCTCCGGGTCCAGCTTCCAATGTTGGACCTTTGAATTATATGCTCAAAATTTCAATTACATCAACATACAATGCTCAAAATACAAAAATAATGCTTCCCTTATGTCCAAAATACCGAAAAACACCTGTGCAGGCTCTTCTTGGGCTCAAAAATATGAAAAATGGGTAAGTTAGGCCTCCTTCTCCATTTCTCTACTATTTTTTATGCAAAATGACCAAATTGGGAAAACATGAAACAAATCTCCTTTTGGAAAAACCACTAGGCAACAATTTGGCACAGGAGCGACACAAATTTCGCCAAAAATGGTGCAATTTATTGGACACTTAGTTTGGCCCCTACGCCCTAACTTATGCCCCTTTTAACAGTTGTATTTTCACCCATGTGGCAAGGGAGCGTAGCGAAGAGGCCACACGCCCCATTAGCCCTGAAAACTAGTGGCATAGTGGTCATGTGGTTGTGGGTGGGGAGCAGGCAGGGTGCCACATGCCCACCCCTACAAATAAAATGTCGTCAGTTATTTGGTGTTTTTTGGGACCGGGGGCTAGGCTAACCGCCCACCACTCTGCCTTCATCTATATGTTATTGTCATGTATAATGCAATATGACTTGGGGCCAGGTCCGGTTAGGCGAGTCTGCCAAACCGACCCTCCCGCCCAAAACCACCAATGATTTTACATTAAATAAAATTGTCAGCCATAATATGTTAAGAACCATCGTGTGGTGTAATAGTGAGATTGTTGGTTGGATCACTGGAGGTCTTGGGGTTGAACCCTACTGGGTTGGTTGGACCCTTAACAAATTTTTTCATGATTCTCGAGGGCCATGTGGTGCCTTCCCATTGGGCTATGTGGCACCTCCTGATTGGTCCAACCAAAACACAATAACCAATAAAAATCTGCCAACGTGACTTGTAAAACCATGCCATGTGTCAACACGAGAATGGTCTATTTGACATCCATACTACCCAGTCAGCCTACTGACATCAACATCATGTCACTGTACAACCTACCCAGTCAGCAACCTAGTCAACCCTACAAGTTGACTTTTTAGTTGTTTACCAAAAGCTTCAGAACTTGATAACTTTCACATACGGTGTCGGATTGAGGTGATTCAAGCATTGTTGGAATCATAACGATGAGATCTACGATTTGGTGCTAGTTTTGGTTAATTACAAGAACTTTTATTTTTGAGCATATTTTTGATCCCCTGGTTCATTTCATACAAAATGTTTGACAAAACGTATATAAGAAAAACACTAGTCGTTTTGTTCCATACAAAGTATTTGAAAAAAGGTTTACATGTAAAGTGTTTGACGAAATGTATGAGAGATGAAAATAATGTTTTTTCAAGTGTGGTTAGGATAAATTTGATAGGGGTATGTGACAAAGTGGCAACAAAGCTTATTGTCAAGCTAGTAAAAGGAAAAAGAAAAAATTGGGTACCTCGTAACCTATGTAAGCCATTAAGGGAGCTAGGTGTGTTACAGTGAGATCGTCTAGAGTAGGGCTAATCTAAGAAACTTAAAATTATGTCTGTAAAACTTCTTCCAAAAAATAATTCACATCCTTAGAGAAGACTGGAGGGAATTTAGAAATCACATTCATAATTTACTAGGTCGGACAAGCTTCTAGTTCCTTAAAGAGAGATTTGAAATGACAGACACCCTCCTCTGCCTTGTCCTTAAACAAGTGCACTATTGAACCATTTGAGTACAAGCCACAAATATTTGACATGGTATGAAAGAAGCCTAATTGTTTAACTTCCAACTTGACTAAAATTACAAAATTGAGTAAAGACATAGATATAGCTTTGAAAGGCAAGACTCCAACCTGAAAGCAATACAATTGACAACCATATACATCCAAAGCACAAACAAACCAATTTTTTAACCATAGCTCCATAACATCTATGGCTCTACTACTATCCACCATTGTTTCCTGGATTAATATTATGTTCGACTTGTGGCTCATGGTGACCCTTTAAGGGCTAACTGCTTATGAGCACCTCCTACACCTTTGGAAATGAAAGATAACACTAACATGAAAGAGGATTGTTAAGGGATTTACCTAGTCAAAGGGCCCTAAAAATGGTGGAATGGTTCTCTTTTGATGTCCTAAATTTCCTTCTATTGAGCCTTCAATAAATGGGATTTATTGTCAATTAGATTGTATTGGATAAGGTTAAGGGCCAAACCCCCTTTCGGAGAATCATCCTTGATTTTAATTCTTAGCCTTAAGGCATATCCCATTGGGGAAGGGCCACCCTTTGTATCCAAGGGAGAAGGATTAGGCTCCTCCTCCATTGTGCCAAAGTTACTATCAAAACTATTTATGTAGGAAAGATACCTCTAGGAAATATGTGTAGAGATTTTCACTTGAAGGCTACATAGTCAAGGAGATGGAGCCAACGAATCGAGCTTCGGTGAGGGGGAAAACACTACTTAGCTTCTTTCATCTTCTGATGATTGGGAAAAATGGAACCAAAATTTAAAGGAGAAGTGGAAAAAAACATACCAAAATCAATACATGATAAGACATACCTAGTATTTATCTCATTCCTTGGAGCATCTCCTCGACTTCAACTTGGACCTATTCCCAATGTCTATTAGCTTTTAATTCCTATTTCAACCCCAAACATATGAATCTCCTAATCTTGTTCATAATAGCTACCAAAAAAAGTCTCATTCCCAAATACCAATGGAGGATCCAGAAGGATAGCCTACTCCTGCTGGATGAAGACCATGGCCCTTACTAAATCAAAATCCACAGGCCATTTTTGAAGGATTAACCATGAAGGACCCTAATTCCATCTAAAACCAAAATATGTTCACTATCAAACTCTAGATTGAATGGAAAAGAGTTCCATCAGGTAGTGATGCAGTTCCTCTGCACATAGTCTCTCAGGTGATGGTATCTGATGTTTATATGCTTGGATCTATCATGAAACAATGGATTTTTAGAGAGTTTTTTACAACTCTGATTTTCACAGTAGATGAAAGTAGGCTCCATCCCTTGACTTAAGAGACCAACCAGGATCTTCCTCATCCAAATAACCTCACCTGCTGCTTGAATAACAACCATATACCCAACCTCTACTGAGCTGAGTGCTATATATCTATGTTTCCTACTGTACTAAGAAACTACTACTGATACAACACCAAAGATAACTTTTGATGTGTTCTTCATGTCTGATGGAATCCCCCCAATCTACGTTTATGAAGCCTTGAAGCTTCACCCCATCTGTTTTCTTGTACCATAAAACGAAATTTACTATGCCTCTTGTTAGCTTTTGTAGCATCATATGTGTTCTAGCCTTGAAATTTTGTGGAGAGGATAGAATGCATGAGATCTCGAAAACCAAGAAATCATTTATGGAAATTCTGCCTAGAAATGACTTAATTAGATTATTAGTTATTTTTTAAATATTTCCTAAGTCTAAACTTAGGGAATATGACTAATGCTGAAAATGGCAACAAGAAATACTAAAAATAGAAGTGCTAAAAATAGCATTTCTATAAATAGTAGTTTGGGTACCAGTGCTGGATTGGGCAACAGGGAATGAAAAATAGAAGTGCTAAAAATAGAATTGCTATTTTTAGCAGTTCAGGATGGATTCCAATTTTAGTCAGTCCTTAGACTAAAATAGGAAGTAAAATTCGAATTTGAACTTAACAGTTGTTTGAAAACAAATAAATTAATTCACCATGATTTAATTAGTTGTGAAAAATCAAACATGAAGTCTATGTGAGGACATGCAACAGTTTCTCTATTAATTGAGGAATTTATCCATCAGTTAAAGAGATAAGGATGAGTTCTAATTTGAGTTGTAATTAGTTGGCTCAGTTAACTGAGTCAAGTGCAGTTAGATTGATTTAAACAATTTGTTTAAATTAATTGTGAGTTCAGTTAGTTAATGCATGCTTTCATATAACTGCTACACTTCAGATAACTGAATATTCTCTCATGAATAACTCATGCATGTCAGTTCAGATAGAGACCCAGTTGAGATCAAAGAAGGGACAATGTACTATCAGTTGGATGGATTTTTCCTATAAAGGAAGCTCATCCATGGAGAAGGATTTATCTCCTTCAGGACTGCGTAGCTAGATCAGAGGTTAATGAATGTGTGAAGAGGCCAATTCACACATGTGGCTTCACTGGACCCTAAGAAAAATTGCACAAAGAAATAGGTGGCTTGGAGGGCAGAGGATAAGGTTTGAGAGAGGCCTTTGACTGTCTATGAGTAGCAGAGGGATTGCAAAGAGAGCAGGATAGCTTGTGAGCTGATTCTTTTTGTAATTCGGACTATATTTCCACTTGTATGATAATATAGAGTTGGGGTTTTAGGCAGAGGCTTTCCCTAGGTTATTTCTTCTGTGTTATGTGTGATTGATTCCTTCTTATCAGTTATATGTGTTCTTATTGATGTTGCTCATGTTCGATTAAGCTTCCGCTAAATTGTTTATAGAAGTAGATCAAGTGTTTTGCTTTAGTATATTGCATTATCAGGTGATCTATAGGTGGGAATTTCTACATGGTATCAGAGCGAGGTTTTGTAGAAAAAGTTCTACATGGTATCAGAGCAAAGGTGATCAAGGAGAGAACAGTATACTGAGAGGAGATTTCAAAGTTTTGAGTTTTGGGCTAAGCTTTTGTAGAGCAGATATGAAAATTTTTGTACAAAATTTTCAGAAACAAATAGCAGATTTGGATTCCTTGTGGAAAAAGACCCAAATTCAGAAAAACAATCAGCTGAATCAGAGTTCGGATGAGGGAGATATTGCTAATTTAAAATCAACTCTTTTTCTAGAAAATTTCATGACGGCGGGAAATATGAAATATATTGGTGTGCTAGCCAAGAACCTGTATGTACTTGAGGTATAAGATGCATGCAAAGCCTTGAGGAGCAAGGCAAAGGTTAGATACTTGGTGGTTGATAGGGAGAGTAAATTACCTCTCAACATGCAGCACCAGAAGAAGTCTCACACAATTGTGGAGGAGCCACAATTGGTGAAGCAACTTCAGGAGGTTGTGGAGTAGCCACAACTAGAGAAGCTGAGTGGATAGTGAGTGGAGGCAGCACTCATGCAGAGACCTTCAGTAGGGGGAAACTTTGAGCCAGGTGAGCAGAGGGATCACATGTAGCCATACCTCTAGGTAGGGGGTGGGGCGATGTGGAGTGATTGTTCCACGGAGGCTAGGGGCAGGATCCTTGAGGTACCCAAACTCTTTGAATCAACTTTTCTACAGGAGCCCCGATGAGGAGTAGCAGAACTGACTGATTATGTAAAGATAGATGTGGATGGAGCGACAGAGAGAGCTACAGTGTAGGAGTCCCAGGACTGTGTAGAGCTAGTAGGCTACATCGATGCGAGAGGCACATGAGTGTTGCACCAGTGCATGATGGCACAAAGAGGTGTGCAATGGTGCGAGATGCATGGGGTGTTGTAGTAGCTCAGAGGTCATAGAGGGAGCACTTGTCAGTAATAAGTAGAGCTTCAACATCAGAGTATGTTTCTATCCCAACAGAGAGGTCAGTGGGGAGTTTTTTGTTTTTGTTTCTAGAGTTGCTGGAGCAACCACACTTGGTAGAAGTGTTGCATGCAGAACATTCCAATGGTACATGATCAGGTTCGAGTTGAATTCCTTTCTTGTTGAGAGGGAGTGTTGAAAATGGCAACAAGAAATGCTAAAAATAGCACTGCTATAAATAGTAGTTTGGGTACCAGTGCTAAATTGGGCAACAGGGAATAAAAAATGGAAGTGTTAAAAATAGAATTGCTATTTTTAGCAATTCGGGATGGATTCCAATTTTAGTCAGTCCCTGGACTAAAATAGGAAGTAAAATTCGAATTTGAACTTAATAGTTGTTTGAAAATAAATAAATTAATTCACCACGAGTTAATTAGTTGTGAAAAATCAAACATGAAGTCTATGTGAGGACATGCAACAGTTTCTCTATTAATTGAGGAATTTATCCACTAGTTAAAGAGATAAGGATGCGTTCTAATTTGAGTTGTAATTAGTTGGCTCAGTTAACTGAGTCAAGTCCAGTTAGATTTATTTAAACAATTTGTTTAAATTAATTGTGAGTTCAGTTAGTTAATGCATGCTTGCATATAACTGCTACACTTTAAATAACTGAATATTCTCTCATGAATAACTCATGCATGTTAGTTCAGATAGAGACCTAGTTCAGACAGAGACCTAGTTGAGATCAAAAGAGGGAAAAAGTACTATCAATTGGATGGATTTTTCCTATAAAGGAAGCTCATCCATGGATAAGGATTTATCTCCTTTAGGACTGCACAGTTAGATTAGAGGTTAGTGAGTGTGTGAAGAGGCCAATTCACACATGTGGTTTCACTGCAGCCCAAGAAAAGTTGCACAAAGAAATAGGAGGCTTGGAGGGTAGAGGAGAAGGTTTGAGAGAGGCCTTTGACTATCTATGAGCAGCAGAGGGATTGCAGAGAGAGCAGAATAGCTTGTGAGCTGATTCTTTTTGTAATTCGGACTATATTTCCACTTGTATGATAATACAAAGTTGGGGTTTTAGGGTGAGGCTTTCCCTAGGTTATTTCTTCTGTGCTATGTGTGATTGATTCCTTCTTATCAATTATATGTGTTCTTATTGATGTTGCTCATGTTCGATTAAGCTTCCGCTAAATTGTTTGTAGAAGTAGATCAAGTGTCTTTAGTATATTGCATTATCAGGTGATCTACAGGTGGGAATTTCTACATGGTATCAGAGCGAGGTTTTGTAGAAAAAGTTCTAAAACTAATCAATCAAAATTAATTAAGTTATGGTGTGATTGTAATAGAAACTCACACAAATTGACTTCATGTTAATCCAAGCCATCTAGTAAGATCTAATCTTGGCCATTGAAGTCTCAACAGATGATTATAAGAAGAAGCCGATGGGGCTTGGAGAAATCATTTCAGAAGTTTGAATTCATGAGCAGATTGATTTTTGGAGTAGCAATAGTTAGTTTCTGGAGAGAGAGCCAGTGAGATTGAAGCAATGAGAGAGGGGAATAGATAATGAAGTTAGAGGAAGGATTCTAGATCTAGTGAGTGCATTTGCAAAGAGGCAGAGGAGCCATAGAGAGGTTGGTGCAGAGCTGCATAGTAGCATCTAGAATCAAAGTTGATTTTGCTGAGGGAGATTGACATTTTCAGTTCCAGAGGTCGTGAATGATTTCCAGAGTGTTGGAGAAGCATATTTTTGGCTAGCAGAAGGCAGAATGACTTCATCAAAATCTAGTAGAAGGAAAGATGTCCAAACAGTTACATAGAGCAACGCGGAGGATGACACAGTGCCTCGAAAGGCTGAAATTCTGAAGTGAAGTGGTGTCAGGAAATTTCCTTTGGGGTTAGGAAAATTCCTGTCCGGATTTTTTGCAATTTTTCCTTTGTAGGATTGCGAATTTCAACATCAAATTGTACCTATATTATTTCACTACTGCATAATAATAAAAACCTTAGCTGTTGTACTAGTTTTCCCAAGTTGGGTTTTTCTAGGGACGTTGGTTCAAAAATAACTGTGTAAATTTATGTGTGTGTCCTAGCATTTTTTCCAGCGTTTATTCTTTCGTAGTTTTATTTGTGTAGGTTGCAGTGTGAGTTATTTATTATTTGTTGTAGGAAACAATAAATAAATTGTTAATTAAAAGAACAATTAGGTGAATAATTTCCAGTTGTTGCAATAGGATTTGGGTTTTTGAATTTTCACATGGTATCAAAGCACAATGATCATCTAGAGAGCTTAGTAGCTAAGGAAGAAGGATTTTCGCTATCCAATGTGGGCAGTAGATCCAAACCCTAGAGGGCAGCACCGTAACTTTCCTAGAGGCCGTGTTTCTTAAGGAGGTTCAATTTTTCTGAGAAATGGACAGAAAAATTTGATCTCTCAAGATTGAGGAATTCTAGAGGTAGAGGGAGAAGCTAAGTATTCTTGCAGAGAAAATCTCTAGCTGGACGTAGTATTTTTGCAGCATTTTTCTAGAGCAGAGCTAACGTCAGGTGGAAGAAGAGCACACACTGAGAGAAACTTTTTCCTCAGGGAATTTTTAGTCTTAAGAGGTTCAATTTCCCTTGAAGATGAATAGTTGTTGTGAGAATATTTTGTCACTCCAGAAGGGAGTGTGACTAACCTAGCAATAGCTGAGCAAAAGGGACGAAGAAATTTTCGACATTGTTTGAGATGGACACTGTTGGATTTTTAGATCAGGGCAAGTTGGATTGTGCTTCCAACTATGTCATTTGGAAGGCAAGGATGTCCTTGTTTGTGGATGAATATGGATTGAATCCTTTCATACATGCAGTGGTAGCTATCCCCATAGATGTCGATCAACTGAAGGAGTATAGAAAGGAGATGGCACAGGCAAAGAGGTTGATCCTTGATGGTGTTCAAGATCACATTGCATCACACATAACGACCAAGGGAATATCCAAAGAGACATGGGATACACTTTCCACATTGTACTAGGGAACTTCCTAACAACGAAAGATGTACTTAGAGGATAAGTTGAGATTCACTAGGATGCGGAAAGGGGAATGCATAGATCCCTTCCTTACTAGGATTTAGGAGATCCAAGACCAACTTGTAGCTGTTGGGGTAGCACCTCAACCCATAGAGCTAGTGCGATTGGCACTCAATAGCGTCTCAGAGGAGTGGCAGGTATTTGTCTAAATTATCTTAGGCAAAGACAACTTGCCAAGGCAGGACATGATGTGGGATGATTTGCAGCAGGAGGAGTTGAGACGAGGCTTAATGAAGAGATCCATCCGTGGCAACAACAACGAATCAAAGCAGGTGAAGGTGGAGGAGAATGTGGCCCTTAGAGAAAAGGGTCCCAGTCAGGGATAGGGGGAGCTACAAAAGAAGAAGAAGGACCTGTCGAAGGTCAAGTGCTTCAAGTGTGGTGATCTTGGTCACTACAGTACCCAATGTCATCTTAGGAAGAAGGACAAGGAGAAGAAGTAGGACCAACAAGCAACTTCAATAGTGATTGATAGGATATCCTCCACGCTGGAGGAAGACTTCACTATGTTTACTGACACACCCCCAGGAGTGAAATGGGGTGATTTGGTGTTGTATCCCCAAAGTGCTACAGATGGTCAGGATTCTTGAAGAGGTCCACCTATTGAATAATTACCTTGCTATGGGAGCCCATAATATTTCAGTAGAAGGATGGACCAGTGGCAGTAGATGCAGTCAGATCTTAGAGTGACAGATGCAGAGTCTAATTGCAGTTAGATGCTGGGGAGCGTAGTGTAGTGTTGGTAGCAGTGCAGGTTGCACAATGGATAGTTATAAGAAACGTAGATTCCTTAGTGACAATGAAGATACTAGCAGCAGTTAGATACTTGGGTGAAAGATGCATCATACTGATCACAATTGATTTAGTATTTAGGATGATTTTTAGTTGGAGACGTTGTAGTTACAACAAAAATAGATGAAGAGGGATTTGCAGTGCAGATGAAATGTTGGCAATAGTTCAGTAGGGTCAACAACAACACAAATGAAACACATAGCAGAGTTGCGCAATAGTTCGTGGGTAGTAGCAGCTAGACATCAACAACATGATAAAAGATGATGCAAAGATAGGGTGTTGTTACAAGAGGCAACTATTCCATAACACATTCCTCACTAAGATGGAGTGTTAGTTTTTTTAGCATCGTATGTGTTATAGCCTTGGAATTTTTTGGGGAGGATAGAATGCATGATATCTCCAAAACCCAGAAATCATTTCTCGAAATTGCACCTAGAAATGACTTAATTAGATTATTAGTCAGTTTTTAAATATTTCCTAAGTCTAAACTTAGGGAATATGACTAATTAATTAGAATTAATTAAGTTATGGTGTGAATGTTCTAGAAAATCACATGGATCGACTTCAAGTTAATCCTAGCCATTAATTAAGATCTAATCTTGGTTGTTGAAGTCCCAATAGAGGATTATAAGAATAAGTCGATGGGGCTTGGAGAAATCACTTTAGAAGTTCGCTATCTTAAGCAAATTGATTTCCAGAGTGGCAACAATCAGTTTCCAGAGAGAGAGGTAGTGAGATCAAAGAAGTGAGAGAGGGGTAGAGATAGTTAAGTTGGAGGAAGGATTCCAGATTTGGTGAGTGCATTTGCAGAGAGGCTGAAGTAGATTTGCGCAATAGCCTCTAGAGGAAAAGTTGATTTGCTGAGGAAGATTGATGTTTTGAGCTTTAGAGGTCAGGAAGGAGTCCCAGAGTGTCGAAGATGCGCCTTTCTAGTCAGTAGAAGGCATAACAACTTCATTAGAATCCAGTAGAAGGCAAGATGTCCAACCATCTAAACAAGAGGATGACACAGTGCCTTAGAAGTCCGAAATTTCGAAGTGAAGTGGTGCCGCGAAATTCCTTGTGGGGTGAGGAAAATTCCTCTCCATATTTTTTGCTAGTTTTTCTCTATAGGATTTCCATTTTCAACATCTAGTTGTACTCAAATTATTTCACTGTTGCATAATAATAAAACCCTCAGTTGTTGCATCAGTTTTCCCAAGTGGGTTTTTTCAGGGACATTGGTAAAAAAAGTAGTGTAAATTTATGTGTGTGTGCTAGCATTTATTCTAGCATTTATTATTCTGTAGTTTATCTGAGTAGGTTACAGCGTGCGTTATTCAGTATTTTCTATAGGAAACAATAAATAAATTGCTAATTAAAATAACAATTAGGTGAATAATTTCTAGTTGCTGCAATAGGTTTCGGGTTTCCAAATTTTCACACCTCTGAGGTATTTGAGAACATGTTTTGATGCTTTCTAGTGAATATTGGTAGGCTCTACCATAAAATGACTATTTTGATTAACTGCGAAATACATATCGGGCCTTGTGTTCACCAAGTACATAAATGAACCCACCAAATATCTGTAGATAGTGCCATCTACTGCCTCTCCTTTAGAAGCATCCTCTTTCCTCCAATTTATAGTTAGAGGTGTGTCCATTGAATTACAATCCTGTATATGGAATCTATGAAGGATCTCAGAGGTGTACTTCCCTTGTGTTAGGCTCCTGCTGCAGCAGGTTATTCATCTTTCATGATCGACATTTTTACATGCCAAATGTGTCGTACTATGCATACTGCAATGCTCCATATTTGCTAAAAAAGGCCAAGGAAGGATGCCATGAGAGTGTGCTAGCCTAAGTGCCACTGCTGTATTCCAATTTTGATGAGTTATTCCATTTTTGAAGAATTTTCAGTTAAAAGGAGGTCCAAACAGCTTAATCTTGGTCTCCCTAGGTTTCAATTTCCTGTTGTAGAATCTAGAGAATCATTATCTGTCCAAACAACTTAATCTTGGTAGATTCTTAGATAGGTAGAGAAGCAAGGGTGCTCAACAACCTAATCCGAGCCCTTGGATGAAATAAGGGTAGATGTAGATAGGAGGGCAAAGAGAAAAAGTTGAAAAGCTGGGTTTGCTAGTTCAGCTGCACCCAAACCAAAAGAAGAAAAAATGCTAGGTAAGTAGGCTAGGTAAGTAGCTTTGTGGTTGCAGAAATCAAGCTATGTGATCCATTTCATGTTTTCAAAGTGTCATATCTATTTAGATCACAAGTTGGAGGTAGTTTTCCATTTAAAGGACTTCAAGCGAGGCATGTCTAACTCCCCCCTCCTTCCTCTTCCCCAAATC
>APFE030314658.1:291223-310274 GCA_000404065.3 Pinus taeda
TGTTGCCTCTCATTTCTTTAAGCCTCAATCCATCTTCATTTACCTCAAGTATTGTTTCATGAGCAGCTACCTTGCCCCTTTTTCCTCTTGTGACCAAGAAAACGCACCAGCAGTCTTACTCCACGACTCCATGCCCAATGGTTTGAAACTTGTCACACTATGCATTGCCTCTCTACTTGAAAGTATCCTCTTTCCACCCAAACACAAACAAAACCCCTTGAACCCAATAACTAGCTTAAAATCATCATCAACAAAGCTAAAATCATTAAGAGAGAGTCCTCTCTGATTACAGGTGGGCTAGAACCTGTAATCCAAAGATTGGTTTGTGGTTACCTTGGCCGTATCCCTTTCAGGGGCTTAGGGACAACCTGAGTGATAACATTGCCAGCTGATGATAAAATCAAATTGTTAAGAATTTGGGACAGTTGAATGTGTGTCGCCATGTTAGCTTGCTCACTTTGAATGCAGGCTCGCTTGTACTGTTGCTTATTGTTGATGCTTAAACACTTGCTAGAGTTTTATAACTTGGTTGCTTGAACTCTTGATTTCATGCTCGCTTGATGACGATTGCTTTGCTTGAATGCTTCACTGACACTTTGTGAATGCTTCAATCAACTTCACACTGGCTCGTTTGTTGTAGATGTCGTGCTTTGAACTTTCGCACTTGATTTTGACACGCTCGCTTGCTTGGTTGTTTGAATGACACGCTTGCTTGCTTTGTTGTTTGAATGACATGCTCCCTTGATTTATTGCTTATTGCACTTGCGTTAAACACTGGCTTGATTTGATGCTGACTTGAAGATAAAATACTAGAATTCACACTCGTTTGATGATGATTGCTTGCTAGATGGCTTGGTTGAACTTGCTTGATTGATTACTGACACTTTGTGCTTTCTTGAATGTACTCACTGAATGTGTTGATTTAAAAAAAAGGAAGGGTGTTGAACACTGTCGAAAATGCACCCAAGCGACAAATGACAAGTTAAATCTTGATGACTCAGTTGAGGACTTGCTTGACTTAATGTATTCACCTTAACAATTCAAATTAGGGTGTCGGTGAAAACCGAGAATGCACCTGTACAATTCAGTTAAAAAATGTTTATCTGCAAGTGATACAAAAAGTGTTGATGATGTTGATGTCGTCTTGGCTTGAAATGCTTGATTTTGTAGCGTCCTTTACTTGATTGTATTGATTACATGATGTTAAATGTGCTTGCTTGGAAGATCATCTTATCAAGTTGATGATGTGATGCTTTGTGCTTGTGTACTTAAGCTTGATTAAGCATTCTTATACTTAAGCTTGCTTATGTGCATGTAGTTGTTTAAGCATGATACAAAGAAAGCGTTTTGATAATCTGAACACAAGTCACGCACACACATTCATTACACACGGTGTACCTAAGATCCCCTTATTCAATTTCGGGCGGATCTAGGACACAAGAACCACAAAAATTATGATTTTATTAATCACCGGAGTACATCATTATTCAATGTCACAACTTTGTCGTGGAAACTTCTCAATGAGAATGTCACACTTGCAAATTTTGGAAGCAAATTGTCTTCAAAAACTGCCTCCACTGACTCAATCGCTCTCAAAGTAAAATATTACTTTGAATTACAACAATGACCTTCTCTCAAACAAATTCACTTATCCTTAAGACTCCACAAAATCACTTATTACTCCATTACATAAAAAATTTACAAATACTCCTTATCTCTCCCCATAAACACTATAAGTAAAAAATACACTTTTCAATTTCAATTTTGGCTTCACTTAAATTTCACTCAACCCTCACTTTGACTTATGAAATTCAACTTCAATTTAAGCCTTTGACTCATCTAACGTTAGAAGATTCTCTAAATGTGTTTTCTTCACTTTACTTTCCCACTTTCATGAATTTATCTATGTGAGTCCCTTTAATAAATGAGTGGAAAAAAGGATATGGCAAATACTTGGCATAAATGAATGCAAAGGAAATTTCGGTAGAAAAATAAGCTTAGACTTACAAAGTTCTCCAGTCGGTTTTTGGATATACCACACAAGTATTTGTGCTTCTGTTGGTTGGTTGCTTCATGCAGGTCCTTCACACATTGTTGAGTTCTATGCACAATCCGTAGTGTTGACTCCTTGAATCACTTCCTCCAACTTTCTTATTTATCTTCACAGAATTCATTGACAGAGCATTTCTATGTCCTTCATTTTCGGCGGAAGCACTAACACTTGCTCATTCTGAAGATAAAACTCCATTAGTAAATTGCAGAACATTTGAATGAAAGAGGTTACATGAGCAAGGCATTTCATTTTCAGTGGCCGATAGAAATTTGCGGTCTTAGCACAGAGGGAATCTATGCTTTTATCAAGTTTGCAGCTTTCAGTTTTTATAAAACAAAAATTCACTCATGTTGCATCTTGTCTTGTGGGCTTCAATCTTGCCCATCGCCATATGCTTTGTAGCATCTAAGCGACCACTCTTTGGAGCACTGTCACATTGCATTCCAAACTACATCCATTATGTTTCCTTCTCTGTGTGCACCTCTGTATCCACACACTTTAGACCATTGAGGGAGTATTGAACATTGTGGTCATGGGATTGAGTGTAGCCACCCCAAATAAAAATGACGCTTATGGTGTGCCTCAACTAAGGAGAATAACACAAAACCACCTACAATGTTGGCCAAGAATTGTTACCCAATAGGCCATTGTTTATAGCAAGAGCTATGCCTTCTTTGTCTCTGTGCTACACATTGGATTTTGGAGAAGCTTTAGGCTCTTGATTGTCCTCCAACACAAAATTATCGAGTGGAGAGTCCTTGAAGGTGTTGAGCGTCAATCCTTTGAAAAATTCTCAGATGTTACAATCTTAGCGACAACCTCTAACAATGGTTTCCAAGTCTCTTTTCGTGGTTATTACAGCTCCACGCCCCACAAATCGTCGAAAGGTCAGGAGGTTCCCATAGACGGCTCCAAACATTCACCCACGGGAATTCAAGCGCTTCAAATTCACCAAAGCACACTAGCTGGTGTTAGCTTACACTTGCTAGTTTACACTTCCATAAACAACAAATCTGGCAATCGCTGCAATCCATTCTCCAAGATCAAAAGCTCACAAGCTAACCAATTCTCTCAACCTTTCTCTGATACCACATAAAGGAATTTAATCAAACTAATAAAACACACTTAAAAAAATACCAGATACGTAGAAATCAGACATGGTGGAAAGGGCCTCAGCCTCACTGTATTCCTCTCATGATGCAATTCCATTTACAAATAATGATAATAATACAAATAAATACATGAGGAAGTTTGTCTCAAGATAGTACGTCTATCTTGAACACTATGGTTGAGAAAATATCTCAACGGCACACTAATCTAGGAGCTTAACTAGTTGGAGAGAATTTCTCAACCAACTAAGCCTAAACTGACTCCTACCCATGGGGAGCAAACTCAATCTAGAAAGGTAGGATTAAATCCAACTTTCTTGATGTTAATTAATTTAATTATTTTGGACTTATAATTGTTTTCATCTCATGAGAGTGAGGCTAACATTCATTATGCCTTTCATATTGCAATTTGACCATTTGCATTCCTTCATCCTTCAAGAGTATTGTTTTCATACTAGATGGAATACATACAGGTCATAATGCTTCTTCCAAGAACCTTCCTAAATGATAGTTCTTATAGGATCTTGATGATCGCTCTTTGCAAGATGACTACTTCTAACCTAAGAAACCAGATTCGTCCCCCAAGGCCTACATGTCGCGAATCTGGCGAATCCGACATGATTCGTGTTCGAAAATTGTGACATTTCGTGTCCGATTGGGACACGATCGAATCCGCATCGTGTCCCGATCGGACATGACGAGTCACTATTTCCAGAAACGAATCGGAAAAAACGATGACCTGCGTGCCTTTTAATGAGCCTTTCCTCACTTCTTTTTTCACATTCACTTGTTTACTTTGCTGTGGGTGTTTGAGAGCAAGGAGAAAAGGGTATCAGAGAATTTTCAAGGAGATTCAAGCAACAGGTAAGTGCATTTTCTCTCTAATATTTTTGCATTTTTATTATAGCAGTTTGCATATGCATTTCTTTTACAAATTTGTGTATTTTTGGTTTATTTTTTTAAAACATTCATGCCTCAATCAAGGGCAGCAGGGAAGGGGCAAAGGAAAGGGAAGAATGTCCCCATTGGAGATGCTCCTCCTCTCCCAGTTTCATCAGAGCCTGCTGCAAGTAATGTTGAGGGGAGACTCCCTCCTCAATGTAACATTGACAAATATCCCGTGGAAATATGTCACAAGAGAGCAAGGGCCATCCAACAAGGTGAAGGGAGGAGGCAATGTGAGTTGGAAATGCAACGATTGCCACAATACTTTCACAAGCACATATTTTTGTGTGAAAGGTCATTTGTTGGCTTTACCAGGTTGTGAATTTGGAGCTTGTACAAAGGTGCCTTTATCAAAGAGGAAATAAATTGAAAGAGAGTCCAATGTTGGTATGGCAAATGTGGCTGCAAAATAAAAAAAAGCCAAAAATGATGACCCCCTTCCATTCTTGAGGAAAGGCAAGAAAAAATTCCCATTTGAGAGTTCTAGTGGGGGACAAGCAACAAAAAGAAAGGTAATTTCACTTGGTCCAATGGACAAGATTTTTCAAAAGGAGAAACATGAAGAGTTTGATCTCACCATTGCCTTTTTTCTTTCTATCAAAACTTCATATCCTTTAATGTTGCACGCTCACCTCTATTTATTAAGATGTGCCGGGCTTTAACTCAAGGGGCTCCATCAAGGTATGTGCCTCCTGGGTCAGAGAAACTCAGAACCACATTGTTAACGAAGGCAAAAAAAAGGTGGAAAAAATGCTTGAGCTTATTAAAGCCTCATGGCTAACATCTGGGGTTAGCATTGTTTCTGATGGATGGACAAATCCAGCACGACACCCACTCATTAACTTCATGGTGTCTTCTTTGAATGGTCCAGTTTTCTTGAAAGCAGTGGATGCACTTGGACAATACAAGGATGCACAATATATGGGTGGGTTGTTTATTAAAATTATGAAGATGTAGGTGTTGATTCTTGTGTGGAAATCATTACAGATAATGCACCTTTTTGCAAGGCCGCTTGCGTGATTGTGGGAGCTAAATATCCACAAGTGTTTTGGACACCTTGCATTGTCCATTCATTGAACTTAGCACTAAATCTATTGCTTTTGATGTGCTTTGGATTGGTAAAATTATCGAGGATGCACGACATATTCGTAACTTTGGACAAAATCATATAAATGCCCTCACTATCTACAAGGAGTACAACAATATATCATTGTTGACGATTGCAGATACATAGTTTGCCTCTTCATTCATTATGTTGAAGAGGTTGAGGGAGGTCAACACCGCTCTTGGGGTCATGGTTATTTCAGAGTTTTGGTCTTGTTAGAGAAAGACAGATCAGGTAACCTCTAAAAGAGTGAAGGACAGAGTGTTAGATGATGCTTGGTGGGAGAGGGTAGATCTAGTTATTCAGATCATGGACCCTATCATTTCCTTGCTTCGATTTGTAGATACAGACCAACCCATCCTAGGAGAGGTTTATGAGGGATGAGATTCCATGATTGAGTCTGTGAGGAGCATTATTTTACAAAGTGAGTGCCCCGAGTATGAGACATCATTAGAGGCCTTCTTCACCACTATATAGGATATTCTTGTCAGCAGATGGGACAAGAATTGCACACTTACACATTGTTTGGCTCACTCATTGAACCCAAAATTCTACATCCATGAGTGGCTGAATGGTGGACCTTCCCGTAGATTCCCCCCTCACATGGATGGTGAAATCTCACAAGGGAGGAAAGATGCATTCAGGTGGGTTTTTCAGGATCGTGCATCCCTTGATGAGGTGGAGGATGCCTTTGCAGAGTTTTCCACTGGCACTGGTCGATTTGCAGGATATGATTTGATTAGAGACTGGGGGACAAAGAAGCCCTATTCTTGGTGGGAAAATCATGGGGCAACAAGCCCTCCTCTACAACAGTTAGCCATGAGGCTCCTCTCTCAGGTGACTTCATCCTCTTGTTGCTTGAGGAATTGGAGCACATATGGGAATTTGTATAGTGTCAAGAAGAGTAGGCTTGAGCAGTCCAGGGCAGAGACAATGGTGTATGTGCACACCAACCTTCGTCTTATTTACAGGCAGAGGGATGAGTGGTTGAAGGGAAATACAAAGATGTGAGATGTCTTTCCTGATGATATGGGTCTGGACAACAATGTTGAGTTGGCATTGGCCAAGTTGGATCTCAATGATCCAGTGCTAGAGCTTGTCTAATTTGATGATGGTGATACTGTAGAGGGGTCATCCTCCACACCAACATATGCAAAGATGACTTTGGATACAAAGGAGGAGAATGCAACATAGGAGAGCAGTGGTGACCATGATGATCAGGATAGTGATTTTGATTTTGATGATGACTGTGAGGATTGATGACTCATGAGTCATGTGGCTTGTATACTTGTAATTGTTTACTATTTTCTATTTCTATTTTCCATTGGCATTGCACTACCTATGTAACACATTTTGATTATGATGACTTAATGAGAAAACTGCAGTTGTCAGTATCTTTATCTTACTATCTTGTCTTTCTCCTATTGGATCATTGATGAATTGACTATGTATTATGATTTATCATTTATGTAACAATTATATTTGTATGCACTATGCATAATGTTACTTTGTAAAAAATAAAACTTACATCTAGATGAAGATACCAATGAATTTGTATCATGAATGAGATTTTGTGTAAGAAATATATATATATATATATATATATATATATTTAATAAAATAATATATAACTTATCCGAACATGTCCTGTTCTGGGGGGTCAACGTGTCCGTATCCGACACTCGAATCCCTGTATCCGTCGCATCCCGAATCCACGTGTCAGGTGACTTAGCCTTTAACATTATGCTAGAAAATGCTTGGATGAACTATAATATGCAATATGGTCCCAATCTTCTCATTCTTTTAAGCTAGATGTCAAACAACTTAATTATGTAGACTCTAATTCTACTATCATATGATTCTTTTTTATGATGCCATGCTTTTACAAATACCAAGACTCTTCTAGAGAATGCAACAATGCATGTTACTCTTCTTTCTAGGTCAATAGGTCTTCTTCTTCTATCCTTGTGTCTTTTCGCAAATGATTACCCTTGACTAGCAATCCCTTCTTATGTCAACAAGATGATCTTCAAGCTGCCTTCTCTTTCATCACCTTAGCTCTGATACCATGTTGGAGAATGTAGTAGGGCGGCTATTGTAATGTTCTTTTTTCTGGTGTTCCTTATGACATTGTTAGGATGGACTTGAGTTGGGGGTAGACAGGTCATAGGTGCAGGTTGGTGTCATCAGCTGGCCTAGGGGCGTTTGGAGGGGTTTTGAGGAGTTTCTATGAGGTCCGATGGCATTCGCTTGGTATATTTCATCATCTGCACAATTTGCTTTTCATTCTAGTGCATTTCGACAACTTTAAAAAATAGAGTTATTATTGGGTTTGACTCAATTCATTTATGTTTCAAGTGGCAGTCCGGGAGAATACTTGACAAACACCTTAGTGTAATAGCGGGTTGGAACCAGAATGAGAAGATCTACAGGGTGGGATGGTTAGATATGAGTTTCAGTGACTTGAGGAGACATGGTGGCCAATTTGCCCTTTTCCCGCATTAAAAAGAATATTTTTAACTGAAATAAAAGAGGGAAAAATGCTCCATGATTAAAATAATAATAAAATAGGAGGTGTTGGAATTTCTAAGTTTAACCCATTAGAAATTCTTCTTGTACTATCTAGTTTATTTCTTCCTACTCATGTAATTACTTAACAAGTTATTTACCATGTAAATACTGAAAATAAACACAAGTACAATATCAACATCTATAGATCATCAACTGAAAGAAAACAAGCACACAAGTGACACTATTATTTTTGGACCAATGTCCCTAGAAAAACCCAATACGGGAAAACCAGTGCAACTATTCAGAGGGTTTTATTATTATGCAGTTTTCAGAATACAACTAGGGTGCTAGAAATGGCTCACCCAACAGAGAATTCCCCCGGCAGTAGTACCTCTCCTCGGAGACAGATATTCCGGCTGATTAATCACCAAATGAACAATCCCAAAACAACAATTTCAACTCACACTGCTCTGCGTCACTCTGATAGGGACTGTGTCACCCTACTTGGCTCACCAGCACCTAGTCTATTCAACGAAATCCTTCCAGCGCTGCCTCTTGGCCCTGTGTCAGCTCTGCTAACCTCTGCGTCAGCTTCTGGAGCTTCTGCGTCAGCCCCTAGACCCTCTGCGTCTCACACGCTGGCCTCTCCTGGCTTTGTGCAACTCCTGGCTGCCTCTGCATAGCACCCAACTACCTCTGCGTCAACCTCTCCAGGCTCTGCACTGTCTCTTTGGTACCAACTCTTCCTCTCTGCTATGTATTCACTGCCCCTCGCTGCTGCACTGATTCTATCTCTCTTAGCAAACCCCGCTCTAGAGAATAGAATGATTGATCACTCTAGTGTATTCTCCAACTAACCCTCAAGCTTCCTCTTATACTTTTCTCGTTTGTCCATCAATGGCCAAGATTAAATCTCTTATCAACAACTAAGATTAGATTTGGCTTGGTCCATGACTTTTGGAACAGTCTAACCCGGTTTTATATTGATACCCATTAATATTTTATTTTTCCTAAGTTTAGACTTAGGAATTCCATTAAAAATATTAATTATTTTAATATCTCCCAATCCGGTTAGAATCTGCCCAAATCATTTTTGGGTCTTGGAGATCTCATGTGCTTTAGCCTCTCCACCAATTTTCATGGCTAGAGCACATCTGATGCTACCCCAAATCAACAGGAGGTTCTAGAGGGGTCCAACAGATCTATAAAAGAGGAGGCCATTGGAGGACATATTGGATTTGTGTTTTCTTCTTGTGGAGAGGTTTGAGAACTGGGTTCTCTACTTCAACAGTAGCCTCATTACAAAAACCCTCGGGTGATTTTAAAGAGATTGGGCGAGCACCCATCTCCCCTTGGTGAATTCATCTAGAATTCATAAGAGAGCTTAACAATGGCAGTTCGATTCAGTTTTGGTGGAGGGCCAGGGCAACATTGGAGTAGATTCTTAAGGCCAGTTCTATCTCAGCTATATCAGTTATTTTGGTACAACTAGTATATCCTAATATTACAATTGCTATGCTAGAATCCCTGTAACTTCTCATGCTATGTAAAAGATATGTTGCTAGGGTGTTTGCTTATAGAACCATGTTAGGTGATTGAAGTGTCATGCTGATAGGCTTGAGTAAGTCTCTGTTGTGCTAGTGTTGAGTCAGTTGGTCACTATTGTGTTAGTTTTTTGTAGCATCGATTGTGTTCTAGCCACAAAATTTGGTGGAGAGGTTAGAATACATGTATTCTCGAAAACCCAGAAATCGTTTATGGAAATTCCACATAAAGATGACTTAATTAAAATAAATAATCTTTTTTTAATGGTGCCTAAGTCTAAACTTAGGAAAACTGATTAATTAAAGGGTATTAATTAAGTCATGGTGAGAATCTTCTAGAAGAAGACATGGATCAAGTTCTTGTTAATCTTACCCATTGATTATGTTTTAATCTTGGCCGTTAATGTGTCAACGAGAGATTATAAGAAGAAATTCGATGGGGGTTGGAGAACACACTTGAGACACTAAGGAATTCTATTTTGTTGGGAAATCCATCTTCAAAGTAGCAGCTGTGTGTTGCCGGAGGTGATTCAGTAAGATCGAAGCAGTGAGAGGGGCAGGGATAGTAAGGTTGAAGGGAGATTTTCCAGTCCAGCGAGTGCATAGTAGAGAGGCAGTGAGTTCCACAGAGAGGTTGCGCAGTGCTTCAGAGGGGAAGCCATATTTTGCTGGGGAGAAGCAGTGATTCAGTGCCAGAAGCCGGAGTGGGAGCCCGAAGGCCAGGAGAGTCCATTTCCCTGACAACAACTGATCAGTTAGTGAGAGAGACGCTGGTCCGAGTTGTGTGACGCAGAATTGCGTAGGCTGACGTAGGGATTGCGCAGAGGAATCAGAGAGCAGCTCATCTTGAGCCAGGGTTAGTGTCGGGTCTGATCAGTTAGCGAGAGAGGCATTGGTCCGAGTTGTGTGACGCAGGGACTGTGCAGGTGGACGCAGGGACTGTGCAGAGGCGTTAGAGAGCAGCTCATCTTGAGCCAAGGTTAGTGTCGAATCATCGGTGGAAGTGAGATTTTTCTCACCAGATCTTCTGTCAGTCATTTCTCCGTATGGATTGCTAGATTTGAGCATCCATAGTCTTGTACTTTGTTTTACTACTGCATAATAATAAAACCCCTCAACTGCTGCACCGATTTTCCCAAGTTGGGTTTTTCCGAGGACATTGGTCCAAAAATAATAGTGTTATTTATGTGTGTGTGATTTTATTCTTCAAACATTATTTTTCTTTCGCAACATTGTATTTGTGAGGGCTGCAGTGTATTAGTTTCTATATTTACCATAGGATGCAGTAAATAATTTGTTCAAGTTATTTAACAAATAGAAGAAACTTAATCAGTTGCCGTAGTAGGATTCAGGGTTTCTGAATTTTCACATGGTATCGGAGCACAATCATAAGTCGGAGAGCTCAGTAGCAGAAGGAAGGAGGAATTTCGAATCTTTGCAGAAACAGCAGTTCGAAACCTTCAAGAGGCAGCGCGGTCCTTGGGCTAGGAGGGTCAGTTCTTGAGGAAAATTTATTCCTCTGAGAGAGTCGAGAGAGAAATTAGATTTTCTAGACCAGATCTTACTAGAGGCAGAGGGAGACGTAGTATTTTCCTTATAGAGCAGATCTTTAGCTAGGACGTAGTTATTTTTGCAGTCGTTTACTAGTGCAAAATAGTGTCAGGAGGAAGGAAGAGCACACACTGAGGGAATTCTTTTCTTAGGGGACTTTTAGTTCAAAAATTCGACTTTCCTAGCAAAGCGGCAGTAGCTGTGAGCAAATTTTCCCACTCCAGCAGGGAGTGCGAAAAGCCAGTCAGCAGCTGCGCAGAGGAGAACAGTAGGAATTCGACATTTTTGCAGAGATGGCATCAGTAGGGCTGAGAGATCAGGATCGATTGGAGGGAGCCTCCAACTATGTGATCTGGAAGGCAAGAATTTCTTGTCTTCTAAATGAGTATGATCTCAAAGCTTACATTGATAGTGTGGTAGCTATACTGGTAGATACAAAATTGTTAAAGGCCTACCAGAAGGAGATGGCGAAAGTAAAGAGGTTGATTCTCGACGGGGTTCGAGATCACGTGGTGTCTCACATAGCTGGCAAAGATACTGTGCGACAAATGTGGGAGGGAATTGCTACGTTATACGAGGGATCTTTCGAGCTGCGGAAGATATATCTTGAGGGGAAGCTGAGATGCACTAGGATGCAAAAAGGGGAACACATAGATCCCTTCCTCACTAGGCTTCAGGATTTCGAGATCAATTGTTTGTAGTAGGGTTAGTGCCTCAGGCTACAAAATTGGTGCGGTTTTCTCTCAATAGCGTTTTCGAAGAATGATAGGTCTTCGTCTAGAGTATTCTGGGTAGAGAAAAGTTGCCAGATTGGGATCGTATGTGGGCTGATCTACAACAGGAGGAGATGAGGCGAGATTTGGTGAAGACCACCATTACTGGCAGCAGCAACAGCAGTGGGACGAAGCAAGTAATGGAAGAGGAGAATGTGGCCCTCGCATTAAAGGGGCTACAAGAGTAGCGCAGGAGGAAGAAGGATGTTTCCAATGTCAAGGGCTTCAAATGTGGTGAGCTTGGCCACTACAACACTCAATGCCCTCTTAGAAAGGACAAGGAGGAGAAGCAGATCGGTAGGTTGCATCCGCAAAGATCGACAGGTTGTCCTCCAGATTGGAGGAAGAGTTTGCCATGATCACTGATATACCTCTAGGAGTGAGGTGGGGTGATTTGGTTTTGTAGCCCTAGAGAGCTACAAGATGGGCATGATTCTTGAAGAGGTCCACCTCATGAATCAATACCTTGCTACGAGAGCCCAAAACATGTGGTAGCAGGATGGATTAGTGGTAGTTGGTGCAGTCATATGCCAAAGTTATAGATGCAATAGCTAGTACCGATAAGATACTAGTCAACGCAGTGCAGAGTTGGCAATAGTGCAGTTGGCATAGAGCAAGTAAGCAGCAGCGCAAAGGCTTTTGTGACATCGCAGAGTCTAGCAGCGGTCAGGACTCGGGTGACAAATGCATCATACTGAACACAATGGTTCAATATTTTGGATGCTTTTCAGTTGCAGTTGTCGCAGTTGCAACAACAAAAGATGGAGAGGGAGTTGCAGTGCAGATGTAGTGTTGACACTGGACAACAGTTCAACAGGGCCTACAGTAGCACAGATGCAACGTTTATCAGAGTTGCACATTAGTTGGTGGGTAGCAGCAGCCAAACATCAGCATCGTGACAAGAGGTGGTGCAGAGATAGGGTGTTGGTTCAGTGGGTTGCAGTGCTAGAACGCATGCTTCGCTAAGAGGGAGTGTTAGTTTTTTTGTAGCATTGGTTGTGTTCTAGCCACAAAATTTGGTGGAGAGGCTAGAATACATGTATTCTCCAAAACCCAGAATTCGTTTCTAGAAATTCCACCTAGAGACGACATAATTAATTTTTTTTTTTTTTTAATGTTGCCTAATTCTAAACTTAGGAAAACTGATTAATTAAATGGTATTAATTAAGTCATGGTGAGAATCTTCTAGAAGAAGACATGGATCGAGTTCTAGTTAATCTTAGCCATCGATTATGTTTTAATCTTGGCTGTTGATGTCTCAACGAGAGATTATAAGAAGAAATTTGATGGAGGTTAGAGAACACACTTGGGACACCAAGGATTTTGATTTTGTTGGGAAGTCAATCTTTAGAGTAGCAACTGTGTGTTGCCGGAGGTGATTCATTAAGACCGAAGCAGTGAGAGAAGGGCAGGGATAGTAAGGCCGGAGGGATATTTTCCAGTCCAGTGAGTGCATAACAAAGAGACATTGAATTCCACAGAGAGGTAGCGCGGTGCTTCAGAGGGGAAGCCGTATTTTGCTGGGGAGAAGCAGTGATTCAGTGTTAGAAGCCAGAGTGGGAGCTCGTAGGCCAGGAGATTCCATTTCCTAGATAACAGCTTATCAGTTAGCAAGAGAGACGCTGGTTCGAGTTGTGTGACGCAACATTGAGTAGGCTGATGCAGGTACTGCACAGAGGCATCAAAGAGCAACTCATCGTGAGCCAAGGTCAGTGTCGGATCACTGGTGGAAGTGAAATTTTTCTCACTAGATCTTCTGTCAGTCATTGCTCTATATGGATTGCTAGATTTGAGCATCCATAGTCTTCTACCCAGATTTACTACTGCATAATAATAAAACCCTCAGCTGCTGTACCGGTTTTCCAAAGTTGGGTTTTTCTGGGGACATTGGTCCAAAAATAATAGTGTTATTTATGTGTGTGTGATTCTATTCTTCCAACATTATTTTTCTTCAACAGTATTGTATTTGTGAAGGCTGTAGTGTATTAGTTTCGATATTTACCGTAGGATGCAGTAAATAATTTGTTCAAGTTAGTTAACAAATAGAAGAAACTTAATCATTTGCTGCAGTAGGATTTCGGTTTCCGAATTTTCACATATTGTGAATGTTTGTTGTGCTATCAAAGTTATACATAAAACAACTTGATGTACCTGTCATTATCCAACAAAAACATGGATCAAATCTTTATACATTCAATTAATAAACTAACAGCAAAAGTCATCAGACCCTTCTCAAAGGGGCTCTATGCCATCCTTCACAAAGAACAACCAAGAGATGTGCGGGAGGGGCAGGAAATAGGACACAAGATTTTTGCTCATGGGACAAATTTGAAGCACATGAGGGTCACATGGAAAGTTCTCTTCAAGCTTGATGAATTAGATGCCCTCCTTTCCAAAGTGAGCCAGTTAGAAGGGGAAAAATTAATTTGGGCTCTAAAACCAACTATGCTTGCTCTCATACAACACAAGTTCTTGGAGGAACCTTGTGAAGGGGTTATACTTCCAGCTTCATCTTGTCTTAGTAACATCATGAGACTAATTTCCCCTATGGCTCCTTACAATGATGATGTTATGAGGAAAGTTTTCAGATTGATAGTAGAGACTTTCTGGAACTTGGACAAGAATGCAGGTTCTACCTTTGGGAAGAAGCTGGAGATTTTAGAAGTTGTGGCCATGGTCAGAACATATGAAGTCATGTTTGATCTTGAGTGTGATGATCTTATCCTGCAGATGTTCCGATGCTTCTTCAACATTAGGAAACATCATCCTGACATAGTCATCACACACATGCAACTATCTTGTCATCATGTATGAGAGGCCGTGATGCCATTTACCGGGAGTTGCAGTCTCAATCGATGTCTGTTTGGAGGAGAGAATAGTTGGTCTCACCTACTGCTGATGAACTAGCCGAGAGGTTGGTTGAGCAGAACATTGGGCTGTTCAGGAGACAGTTGACCAGGGAGAAGCTGCTCAGGTTTGGGGGATCATGCAACAGGAATGAGCTGAGGAGGAAGGGACTTTGCTTCATCTACAAGGGACATGACCACTCATGCTTGTCTGACACTGAGGAGATGAGAGAGGTAGAGCAGTTGGAGATTCCTTCTGACCTTCAGGACGAGGGTTCTTCTTTGGACGAGTCAATGGGTTCAAATGAGGATACCTTCGAGGAGCATGAGTCATGTAGAGTCGTTTACAACAGGCCAAATTTATATGATGAGCAGTCAGTGGACCCTATGTGAGACATTCAGGATGATGAGTCACTAGTGGTGATTCAGCATGAGCAACATATGGTGGAGCATGAGTCAGCTGAGGAGGATGATGTGCATAGTATGCATGATGAGCCTTCTGGGGAGAACCAATTGGAGGTTCATATTGAGCCCGTGATGGTGGAGGATGAGCAACCACCCTTGGGGTCAACCATTAATGAGGAGCAGATAAATGTACAGACAACTTGCAGGGTGGCAATGTTTGCAGAGATTTTCTTTGCTGTATCCAACTCAACAATATGCAAAACCCTATGGTCCTTGACTCCATCAAGGATTATCCTCCATGTTTTAACATCTTCTTTCTGGTACGTTGAAAGTTGTGATGGATCCATTGAACAGCTCTCACATGGGTTGCATATTCCTTGAGACCATTTTTTTCCAACAACAACGAAATTATGGCTTTCTAGATGCCAAAGTTTGAGGCTCCATCCAATTTGTCCTGATTCCTCAATCCTGCTGAGGCCATTTCCAAACCTTCGAAAATAAAATGAAACCCAAATAAATTGAAGAATTTGAACTGGGTTTCAAACTCTCAATTTCTCTCATTCTGTGTTCGCGCAAAGCCTTCTTTAGCCCTCAGATTTGCTCTGGTACCATGTGAAATTTTAATATTATTGCAGTTATTGGTTATTATTCTCCTATGAAATTTGATTATTTGCCTTCTGCAATTTCTTTGCAGCAAATACTGAATAAAACACTACTGCAACTTCACAGAAAATTAAATAAACCACAAGAACTGAGAAAATATTGCACACACACAGCTAATGATCACCGATATTTTTGGATAAACGTCCTAGGGAAAACCCAGTGTGGTGAAAACCAGTTCTACAAATGAGTATTTTATTTATTCTTCAACAAATCTGTGATTGAAAAATTACGACTGTTTGTCGTAAATTAGCAAACCTATGAAAAATTGTTTCTTTCACTTATGCAAGTCGATTTGGCTTCCTTGAAATAACTCGGGCCCTTTGATCCAATTCAACCCTCCTCTAGAGCCTCGCACTGGTCCATATGTGCGGCCTTGACAACTCGGCCCTCACTGGCAACTTGCACTGGCTAGGGAAATCAACTCAACCTCCTCTAGAATTCGACTTCTACTAACAAACTCGGCTTCTCCTGTGTAAATTGATCTCTCTAGCAAATTTCTTCTTGCTCTAGCAACTCGGCTTCTCTGTCCCAATTCGCATTGTTGGGAAAATCGACCTCTTCTGCAGATAAAATTGACCTCCCTCTATCCTTAAGAAACTGGAAATCACAGTGAAGAATTTTCTTTAGTTACTTTGTCTTCAATCACTCACGATCTCAATCTGATGGTGCCCTCACGCTATCATTGCTCCCTTGCTATCACTGCAAATATGTGTCTTTGATGTGTTCTACAAATGCCCATCAATTTCCTCTTATAATCTCTTGTTGAGCAATCAATGACCATGATCTAATCTCAACCGATGGCTAACATTATCTTTGATCCCATCAAATGACTTTTCTACAAGTCACTAGAGTAAAATCGATTTACCTCAATTAATCCCGATTATTTAAGCCATTTCCCTAAGTTTGACTTACGAAAATTAATAAACTGGCTAATTAATTCTAATTAAGGTAATTTTCCTTAACAACTTTTTTTGGGTATTGCAGAAAATTAATCCACTATGTTCCTTAGCCTCATAGACACCATCTAAGACTAGAACACTTGTTCGAGCTACGTAAATAAACACTCGCTACTGTCTAAAGGGTCTTATGAAAGAGTACTTGAACTTTGGTAAATCATACCTTAGTGTTTCTAGGTTTTGCCAATACCTTTCCCCCTAATTATTATGTTGAAATTTGGCACTGGAGGACAGGTGGTTCCTAAGGCTTTGATCTTTGGCCTAGGGAAAAGTGTCCAAAAAAATTTGATTTTTCTCCTAAAGTAACTTCATAATTTTTATAAAGTTAAATCTAATTTAAAAGTGACTTAAGTGATAAAGTTACTAAAGTCTAATTTTAAAGTGACTTTAATAAAGTTAATTTAAAATTAGAAAGGAAACGTGACTTTGGAAATAAATGACTAAGTGGGTCTTTATTAAAGTGGGGTGAGTTAAAAAATAAAAAGTGAGATTTAAATGAGCATTTAATCTCAGCCCTAGATCTCAATCTATTTCAGCCATTGGATTTAGAGGTTACCCAAAAGTCACTTAGGATTAGATTAAAGGATGAAAATGAGGCAAAAGGTCATTCATTCTTTCATGAGCAGATTGAGAGAAGGAGAGCAAGAGAGCAATGGAGATTTCTGGACAAGGAGGAGAAGGAGACAACAACTTGGCACACATTCCAAGGCAACAGTTGAGCAGATTTGTACAGCGGATTCAGCACACAGTGAAAGACTGATTTTCTAGAAATCCGTACAGCTGGTTTGCACAGAAATCGAGGAGTGGTTTGCACAAAAATCAAGGAGCAGTTTGCTGTTTTTTCTGCACGCAAATCGAGGTCTGTACGACGCATTTATTGCAGTCCGTACAACGCATTTAATGCAGGCCGTACAGTAGCATTTAAGGCTGAAAGTGGGCACGAAAATCGAAGAGGCTGTACAACATTTATTGCTGTCCTGTTCGCTGTAATTTCCAGTTTGCTGTGAGGCACAGGAAAATAGATAAGTTGTAAATTTGCTTGCTGAATATTTCTCACTGAAAAAAAGCATTTTCAGAAATAAAGAAGAGCTCTCGAACTGGTTTTCCCCAAGAGTTGTAAGGGGTTTTTCCAGGGTCACATTGACCAAAAATAACTATGTTCAAATGTGTTAAATGACTGTTTGTACTTGTTGATTTTTTATTTCTGCATTTTCCAACATTCTGTAAAATTTCCAGAATTTGTGTTTTCAGCAAAAATTTATTTTTCAGTTGTTGAATGTATGGATATGGGAAAGGGCATTTAACTATATGGGAGAAATAAGGTGAAACTAAAAACCAGGGTGGGAAATGAGAAATTTTTACATGGTATCAGAACTTGAGTGCTAAAGTGCAGTTTGGGACAGCAAGGAGGAAAATTACAGCATGCTGATTTTTCACTCAGAAAATTCCAGCAAGCTGATTTTTCACAAACAATAGTTTTATCTTTACTACAACAACGCTATTTTTCAATTTTAGGACAGCAGGATGTCATTGGGATTGAGGGTGGAGGATAGGTTGGACGGGCATACAAATTATAGCGTTTGGAAGGAGAGAATGCAGAGTATCTTTGAGGAGGCAGAAGTCTAGGATATCATGGTGCATACCACACAGAACTCTGTTGTTGTGCCTACTGATGCTACTCAGTTGGCTGAGTATAATAAAAAGAACAACAAGGGTAAGACGCTGATTCTAGACGGAGTCAAAGACCATTGCATTCCTCATGTGAGAGGAAAGAGCAATGCCCATGAGATGTGGACAGCATTGTCCAATCTCTACCAGAGTATCAATGAGAACCAGAAAATGGTTCTGAAGAAGAAGCTGAAGAACACTAAGATGGGTAATGATAGTGCAGCTGGATAGCTCACAAAGATTACTAATGTGAGAGATGAGTTGGCAGCAATTGGAGAGGCCATTCCACCCACTGAGTTGGTGCGGATTGCAGTGAATGGCCTCCCCCATTCATGGATGAACTTTGCTGATGGGGTTTGTGCATGTGAGACCATTCCCACATGGGAGAGGTTTTGGGATGATTGCATTCAGACAGAGATCAAGAAATGTTAGCTTGGGGCAGCTAAGCCAGTTGAGCAGGATGAGGATGTAGCACTTTCAGCAGGAGGCAAGAAAGGCAAAGGGAAGAAGCAGGCTTCCACAAGTAATGATGGGGGCAAAGACAAAGGTAAAGGTAAACAGGGTAACACACAGAAGGACTATTCCAAGGTGAAGTGTTGGAATTGTCAAAAGATGGGACACTATGCAGTTGTGTGTCCGGAGAAGAAGAAGAAGAAGGGGAAGAACAAGAGCGTGGCAGCTTCAGCAGAGGTTGAGGACTTTGCAGTTCGTTTTGACCGGGAGTTTGGGTTCACTGTGTATGAGTCCTCTAGTGCAGGATCACCTGCCACACAGGTTCAGAGGGAGCATGCTTTTCCCTCGATTAGCGAAGCATCTTCAGGTATCTGGTATGTGGACAGTGGGGCTTCATGTCACATGACAGGAGTCCGTGAGTACTTCTCTGAGCTTTTAGAGAGTGGCACTGATATAGAGGTAGTACTCG
>APFE030314658.1:312036-432965 GCA_000404065.3 Pinus taeda
GTGTACAAGTTTGCATTCCAGCCCCTTTTGGCATTGAGTAGTAGTACCGACAGCAGAGCTAGCAGTTCTGAGCAGTGTGAGATTTGGCACCGCAGGATGGGACATATGTATCATGGAGCCTTGAGGACCGTGCGGGAGATCACTACAGGTATGCCAGATTTCAGTACTGATCACTTTGATACTTGCAGAGGATGTGCTATGGGCAAGTTTGCCAAATCCCCTTTTCCCAGCAGTGACATCAGAGCGACTGGGATACTTGATTTGATTCATTCTGATGTGAGCGGTCAGATGTCTCATGTTTCCTTGAGTGGATATGAGTACTATGTTTTATTCATTGATGATCACTCTAGGAGGACCTGGATTTATTTCTTGAAGACCAAGAGTGAGGTCTTCAAGCGGTTTCAGGAATTTAGAGCTCTTGTGGAGACACAGACAGGTCGGAAGATCAAGTCCCTGAGGTCGGACAATGGGGGAGAGTACACCCTTGGAGAGTTTGTTGATTATTGTGCGGAGGCAGGCATTAGGGGGGAGTTCACTGTTCTTTACAACCCCCAACAGAATGGGGTTGCGGAGAGGAAGAACAGATCCACCGTAGGGGCTACCAAAGCCATGTTACATGATCACGGGTTGCCATTGTTCTTGTGGGCAGACGCCTGCAACACAGCTGTTTACTTGCAGAACAAGAGTCTGCATCGTGCCTTGGGGCACGACTCCGGAGGAGGCTTTCTCTGGGAAGAAGCCTGATATTGGTCATCTTCGTATCTTTGGATGCATTACATACTCTTACATACCTAAGGAGAAGAGGACCAAACTAGAGCCCACCGCGGAGAAGGGTATCTTTGTGGGCTACAGTGAGACCTCAAAGGCCTTTTGGATTTACATTCCTGCACAGAGGAGAGTTGTTGTTAGGCGGGATGTGAAGTTCGAGGAGGACAGGGCTTTTAGGAGGTCACGGGAGTTAGAGTATCTGGATCAGCCAGACCCTCAACATTAGTTGAGTCAGTTACAGGGATCCAGTGGGCAGGGATCAGGAGGATCAGGAGGTACATCTATGAGGATGTCAGGTCCATCAGTGAGCAGTGGCTCGACGAGCCAAAGGGGTGGTGCTCCGTGCAGCATGCAGAGCAAACCATAGAGCAATTCACTAGGGAGTCCACTAATGGACAGTTCACACGGTACCTCAGCTTCTACAGGTTCAGGTCCAGGCAGGAGGACAACAGACGGACAGTCAGGAGTTCAGGCCCCTGATGATGAGGAGGAGGAGTTTCATTCTCCAGTGGGAGAAGTGCGCTCAGGTAAGAGGAAGCCCAAGTGGCTTCAGGACACCTTGAGAGATGCCACATCTGTTGCTGAGCCGAAGAAGCCTGTCAGAGAGAGTAGACCACCTGAGAGGTTTTGTAGCTATATGGCAATGGTTACCAGCCTCTTTGACTCTGAGCCTTCTAGCTATGAGGAGGCAGCTAGCCAGCAGGTCTGGAGAGAGGCCATGTAGGAGGAGTATTCTTCTATCATGAAGAATGATGTTTGGGAGGTGGTGCCGAGGCCTAAGGGCAAATCCGTGGTTACTTCCAGATGGCTTTACAAGGTAAAGCATGCTGCAGATGGCAGCATTGAGAAATTCAAAAACGAGGTTTGTGGCTAGAGGGTTCTCCCAGGTAGAGGGAGTTGATTATGATGAGACCTTCGCTCCCGTGGCTCGATATACTTCGATTCGCTCCATTATATCGATAGCAGCATAGGTGGGTTGGAAGATCCACCAGATGGATGTGAAGACTGCATTTCTCAATGGCTTCATACAGGAGGAGGTGTACATTGAGTAGCCACAGGGATTTGGGGTGCATGGAAAGGAGTCCCATGTGTGCAGACTGAAGAAGGACCTTTATGGCCTGAAGCACGCTGTCAGAGCTTGGTACTCGAGGATAGATACATACTTGCAGGGGACGGGTTTCACAAAGAGTGAGGCAGATCCGAACCTTTACTATATTGTGATAGGTGAGGAGCCTCTCATTCTAGCGCTGTATGTGGATGACTTGATCATTACAGGTGCAGAGAGACTCATAGAGCACTGCAAGAGAGATCTTGCGACGGAGTTTGAGATGAAGGACATTGGCTTGATGCATTACTTTTGGGTTTGGAGGTGTGGCAGGAGGAGGTGCATTTCTTCCTGGGGCAGGGGAAGTATATTGTGGACATCCTTAGCAGATTCCACATGGAGGATTGTAGACCCATGTCGACACCGATGATTACCAACTGGAAGAAGCTTCATGCTTCGGATTCCGAGTTGGTGGATCCCACATTGTACAGGCAACTGATTGGTTCCTTGATGTATTTGGTCAACACTGGACCAGATATCTGTTTTGCAGTCAACACGATGAGTCAGTTTATGTGTGAGCCTAGGAAGGTTCACTGGGTGGATGCAAAACACATTTTGCAGTACTTGCAGGGGACAGTGGATTATGGTCTGGACTACAGGCAGGGACATGGAGTGAGATTGGCAGGATACACTGATTCTGATTGGGTAGGTTGTGCTTCTGATAGGAAGAGCACTTCAAGGTGTTGTTTTGGGTTGGGTTCAGCAGTAGTGTCATGGTTCAGCTGGAAGCAGCAGTCAGTAGCATTGAGTTCAGCGGAAGCAGCGTATATGGCAGCTAGTCTAGCTAGTTGTGAGGCCATCTGGCTTTACAAGATGTTGTTTGGCTTATTTGGTCAGCCGTTGAGACCTTCAGTGATTTACTGTGATAATAAGAGTTGCATTAAACTGACGGAGAATCCAATATTTCATGACAGGTCAAAGCATATCGGGATCAAATATCATTTCATTAGAGACTATGTTCAGAAGGGAGCTGTGAAGCTTGAGTACATTCCCACTGATGAGCAGGTTGCAGATATTCTTACCAAAGCCTTAGCACAGGGCAAGCATGTCTACTTCAGAGACAAGATGGGTGTGGTGAGGAACACCTTCCTTGGTAAGAGGGAGTGTTGAAATTTGGTACTGGAGGACAAGTGGTTCCCTAAGGCTTTGATCTTTGGCCTAGGGAAAAGTGTCCAAAAGAATTTTATTTTTCTCCTAAAGTAACTTTATAATTTTTATAAAGTTAAATCTAATTTAAAAGTGACTTAAGTGATAAAGTTACTAAAGTCTAATTTTAAAGTGACTTTAATAAAGTTAATTTAAAATTAGAAAGGAAAAATGACTTTGGAAATAAATGACTAAGTGGATCTTTATTAAAGTGGGGTGAGTTAAAAAATAAAAAGTGAGATTTAAATGAGCATTTAATCTCAGCCCTAGATCTCAATCTATTTCAACCATTGGATTTAGAGGTTACCTAAAAGTCACTTAGGATTAGATTAAAGGATGAAAAGGAGGCAAAAGGTCATTCATTTTTTCATGAGCAGATTGAGAGAAGGAGAGCAATGGAGATTTCTGGACAAGGAGGAGAAGGAGACAGCAACTTGGCACACATTCCAAGGCAGCAGTTGAGCAGATTTGTACCGCTGATTCAGCACACAATGAAACGCTGATTTTCTAGAAATCCGTACAGCTGGTTTGCACAGAAATCAAGGAGCAGTTTGTTGTTTTTTTCTACACGCAAATCGAGGTCTGTACAACGCATTTATTGCAGTACATACAACACATTTAATGCAGGCCGTACAACAACATTTAAGGCTGAAAGTGGGCACGAAAATCGAGGAGGCCGTACAACATTTATTGCTGTCCTGTTTGCTGTAATTTCCAGTTTGCTGTGAGGCACAGGAAAAGAGATAAGTTGTAAATTTGCTTGCTGATTTTTTGCTGAATATTTCTCACTGTAAAAAAAGCATTTCTAGAAATAAAGAAGAGCTCTCGAACTAGTTTTCCCCAAGAATTGTAGGGGTTTTTCCAGGGTCACATTGACCAACAATCACTGTGTTCAAATGTGTTAAATCACTGTTTTTACTTGCTGATTTTTTATTTCTGCATTTTCCAGCATTCTATAAAATTTCCAGAATTTGTGTTTTCAGCAAAAATTTATTTTCCAGTTGTTGAATGTATGGATATGGGAAAGGGCATTTAACTATATGGGAGAAATAAGGTGAAACTGAAAACCGGGGTGGGAAATGAGAAATTTTTACATATTAGGCCTTGCTTCACCTTAAATCCTTCTTTATTGAATATCTTGAGGTGGTCTTTATAGGGAAGCCTCCCTTGTGGGACTTAATTCACCACTAAAGAGTTGGTGAAAGGCCGCTGAGGTGATAATGGTGGCCGATCTCTTGTTGTCATAAGGTCTAGATTTGCTTAGTGGGGCTTTGACCGAGCTTGCTAGATTTTGTGGTAATAGGAACCAATTGAATGTGAGTCATTAGAATACCACAATCCTAGATTGCAAAAACCTAGGAAACCTGCAATATCTAAGTAGCAAAAGTAAGAGGAATAATGATTGTTATATATGTGTAGAGGAAGATCAAGAAACATAAGATTGTTATATTAGTTTGAGATTCTAACTCTAATAATTTTTGAAAATTTTACAACCAAGTCTCCTCATATTTGTATAAATATATAAATATTTATTCAAGAAGGGTACACTGCTCACTCTCTCATTCTTATGTCTTAGAGCCTTTTTGGTAGCTATTAAGCTAATGGGTAAGTTGTCTAGATTCTAGAGTTGGCATGTTAGCATGTCAAAATCAAAATAACAAAAGGTCTTTTAGTCCAAGGGGAAAGTGTAAATGCTAGGATTGGTGTAATTTCTCCCCTTAAAGACATGATTGATTATGGTTTTGCATATCTCTTAAATATTGTGATGCAACATTGCATATCATTCTAGTGATATGAATGTGTTGGTTGAAATCACATGAAGCCATTAGTTACTCACTTGTAATTAAGAAGCCAAATAGCTTATAGACTGAGACACACCATTGTGCAACATAAATATAGTTGGTCCCAATAGAAACCCCACATGATTCTTGTGATATTGAAGTCCTAGATACGATTAGACTTTTGAGTTGAAGTTTGGAGGCTTTGACGATCATGGCTTGCATTTGTCACAATAAATATTAATCCATGTGAATTTAATCCTAGATCATTTATGATCATAGAGCTATAGTTTAGATGTCATTGGATATCAATTCATAGATTGTTGACCTTAGATAATGTCTAGTGTCGATAGGATACAAATGACTTGGAAACTTGAAGAAGCTTCCTTATTACATTGAAGAGTAGAATATCCACCACCTATCATGACGCGGGACACCTTTTACACTTATGAGGCATGTGACTACTTGACTTAACAACCATGACGACTTAACTTCTAATCATTGATCCCTTTATGAGAGCATGTTTGAGGAATTGAACCTTTGTGGGGGCAATAACATTACTTTGCTTTTGCTGATTTGATTGACCACTCATTGTTGAATACAAATCACTTGAGGCGCATTAGCATAGTATCAAGTGTTGGGTACGTGTTATATTCTTTGCATGATTAGCTGTGTATGGACCCTAGTTCCTAACGAGGGAGCTTGCCCCCCTTGTATAACTGTTGCCGTGAGGGGTCTATTGGTGGGGGGCGGGGGGTGGCGACACTTTTACAGAACCCCCCCTAGCTAGTAGCGGGGGATTTAGGGGGCAACACTCTCAAAGCAAATTTTTTGGACGATTTGGCTTGTAAAATAATGTAAATTCATAGTCAATCTGGACCATTCATCATTAGGTCATAGATTTGACGGTCGAAGTTATGTTAGGGTTTTTTGCCCTAGAAGGTGACCCTCTTTTAAGAGGGAATCATATAACAACTATGTAGTCATTGAAAGATATAGAAAAATCAATTTGGTTTTCTCGGTTTTGGGTTTCCAAGGTAAAATCTCTATGCAAATTGTGTGCATGTGCTATTGAATCTTTTCTGTTTTATATTGAGAATCTGTTTTTTAGGAATTATCTGTGTTGGGTTAAAACCTACATTTGGTATTAGAGCAGTTTTGGCTTCAAGGGAATGTCTTTGTGGTTAAGGGGTTTTGCTCAGGCCCGTGTTAGACCCTGTTATAGTGGGAGATATGTAGAATCAATTCTTCTAGTGAAAGGAAATGGCAAGCAATGCAGAGATAGAGATTGAGAAATACAATGGGCAAAGTTTTGAGCCGTCGAACCTTAAGATGGAAGATCTATTGTGTAATGTCCCTTCTGAAGTTAAATTGTTAAAGGTTTATTTATTCTACAATTTTGACAATTTTGGAGGCCATGGGGCCCATATGATTTTTGGAAAAGAGTTAGGAAGGAAAAAGAGGTTGAATGTTTTGTTGGCATAGTGTGGGGGCCACGCACATGAGGAAATACACACCACCTTAGATGGAAGTTCGAATGGCTAAGGAGGGAAAGTCATGGAAGTTCGAATGACTAAGGAGGGAAAGTCGAATTGCTAGTTGGAGGGGGCCCACATGGGAAAAGAGGCCCCTGAATTATAAATAGAGGAGGCTCAACTTCATTTGGTATCTTTTGACATATTGAACTCAACCTTAGTTGCTTGAGCCACTTAGCCAGGTTATTGTGTTGTTTAGCACACGAGTGTCTCCGAGTGGAGATCTCAACCCTTGCTTCGGTGGACTTTGAGTGCCAGTCCTAGGAGGAAGTTGTAATATCCCCTTTCAGGGATATCCCTCAAACACAAGCAAACTCCAACCAGAGATGGACTCTCAAGAGATAAAAATAACAGTGGTGCAACATACAACAATATATACATGGAATATAAGCAGATACTCAAGAAATGTAGAGAGAAATGCTAAGCCATTTTATTATACTGAGTATGGGAAAGAGTACAAGAGGTGATTAGAAAGATAGCACCTCGACTTGCTCAAGGCAAGTGAAGAAATACACTCAGAATGGTAAGGAAATGGCCTCTCTCTGAACTGTGTCCAAGCTGCCGGAGAACTGCTGTGCTGCTGCTACTGCTGGAATCAAGTGAGGATTTGGGGCTGTTCCCCTCCTCAGAAAATGCTGAAACTCTGGAATTAGTCTCTGCTCAGTTAACCCAGAAAAGCTTAGAAAGCTTTTCTAAAATCGCTGAATCCCGAAAATCACCCCCTTGAGGATCTACGCTATTCCCCAAGGCTCTGCGTGCCACTGAATAGAACCCTCCAAAACTCTGCGAAAATCCTCCAATATGCAAGGGTTGATCCCTTACTCAATCTCCCAGCTCAAATCCTCCACATAAATCCAATCCGGAACTCCTACCAAAAGAGATTGCGTCCTCCTCTCTCAAGACTGCGCAGTCATCAAATGCCTAGTTCCTCCTCAACTCCAAAGATCGATGCTCCTGCAAAAGACTGCTGAAAACTACCTTGCCCGAGCAGGCACTCAAAGTCCCCCGGGGCTAAGGGTGAGATCTCTGAACGGAGACACTCGATGCACTAAACAGTGCTGCAGACAGGCTAAACAACCATCGTGCTCTAAGTCGAAGTGACTAGCTCAAATGCAACATAATCGAATGCCAAAATGAGGAGTCTCCTCTCTCATTTATAGCGTTGGCCTCTCTCAAACCCTAAGGCCCACCTCCTCCAACGTAGCCTCTCTCTTGCCACGTGCTCCTCTCCATCTGCGCAGTCCCTCCAAGTGTCTACTGGGCCCCCTTCTCTACGTGGTCCTTTGGCCCCCTTGGCTCCCCTTTTAAGTTACAATGTTGTGCTACTAGGGAGTGACTTTATTCATAAAGTGAGTTATGTCCCCCTTTCCTTACCTTTTTTATTTATTTATAAGTAACTATAGAAGGCAAAATTGAGCAAAATCGAATATTCCAATTAGCCATGGCTAATTAGGAATATTACAGAAGTTCTTCTTCATCTTAGCTCATAACGGCAGTAGGGAGATGAGTTACAACAAGCTATAGTTGAATTCCAACAGTAGGGAGACGAGTTTAATAGCTGTAGTTGAGTTCCAACAGCAGGGGAAGTAACAACAAGGAGGCCGAGTTACAGCCACAGGGAAAGGAACAGCAGGAGGGCTAAGTTACAGCAGCAGGAAAATAGCAACAAGGAGGCTGAGTTCCAACAACAGGGAGAGTAGCAGCAGCGCAGAGCAGGGAGAGTAACAACAACGCATAACAGGGAGAGTAACAACAGCGCAGGGACTGCACAACCACTGGAGTGAAATTTGTTGGGGCAACATTATCCTAGGGATTTGGAGCTGGGGAGTCGGCAGATCATTTGGAGGGCCATTTGAGGAGGATTGCTGGAGCTGGGAGTGCATAGATTGACAAGACCAATCATAGCAACAAAATTCGTATTTGGAGGAGGGCCAAGCTGTGAAGTGTTAATTTTTGAAGGTTGGAACCAAGGGAAACCTTTTTTGGGTTTTTCTGGGGTTTCGGCAAGGAGTATGCTTGTAATTTTATAGAATTTTCTGGGCAGATCAGAGGGGTCAAACATGGGTCCCAACTTAGCCAGCAACAAGAGGAGCTAGGGGGAATTTGGGCCAAAATTCCAAGGTCAACATTTGGCCAATTCTTTCGTGGGTTATTCTAGGTTTCTTGTGTAGAGGTGGAGATTAATTTCCCAGAATTTTCTGAGCAACAGGGAAGGCTCTAACATTAGATCATTTCATGTAGCAACACCTTTCTAGGCAGTAACAACGCAACTCTTGGTCCGGATTACCAACAGATTTGAGGAGGGTGTTCCATTGTTCATTTTGGGCTTTTGCTAGCTTGCCTAGAGCAAGCCCAGGTGCACACATTCGAACACCTTGTTGTACACCTCTTCCCATTTAATAAAATGAGTAGAGAATGCAGTTTGGTTGCCAATTTTGTGGTTTGATGGTCTGATTTAATTGCATGGTGTTGTTTTTATTGTTCGTTTTGTATAGCATTATTTTTCCTACCATGGAACATTACAATGGTATTAGAGCATGATCTTGGCCCAGCTGTGGGAAATTATCTAAAAGATCACGGAAGCTTTGGGTATGAGTACACAGTGATAAGTGAAACTAGAGACAAACCTATGGCTCAAGGGAAATCTAGTATGCAGAAATTTTCGGGTAGAATTCATTGGGACAATGAGAGGTTAGCCCAGTTGAGGAGGGTGACAGACCAAACCCATCCTCACCCTTACAACAGAGACATTAGAGGTGAGTAGGTTGTGGGGTTGCAACCATCTACATCATGTGGGGAAAGCCGACCAGATGAGGGCACTAGATCTTTTGAAAAGGAGTAATAGACCATAGACGGTTAGAGGGTGAGACCAGTGGGTGCTTTTGCTTGTGACCTGGCTTTAGATATCAGGAGCTTGAGGAGGAGGTCGAGCATGATGCTGAGAGCCCACAGGGTGGTGAGGAGCACATTGATATACCTGGTGTGGCGCAAGAGTCACCTTTATTAGAGACCTCTTTGATAGCCCCAATTGACACCTTGGTGGGGAGGATAGAGCCTTCACACAGAGAGCCATCTGTTGAGGTGGTGCCACCCATGGAGGAGATGCCAACAGTTGTTGAGGTATCTGGAGTTGTGACTGAGTTTACAGGTGATAGATGCCCATGGCAGTTCCACCAGTTTCAGGCCGACCTTCTAGCATTACAAAGGAAGGTTGCGTTAGTACGTGAGGCTATTTTGCGGCAGAACGAGGAGCTGGAGGGCATGAGAACAGTTTGTGCCAAGTCTATTGCCAAATTGACTCACATTGGGGAGTGGTTGGATTCCCACTGGTGCAACTAGAGTGCATGTTGGGGCATGAGAGCATCCCTCTTCGGGTATACATAGACGGGGTTGGCAGCACTGTTAGGTTATCTTGGCCCATTGGATAGAAAGAGAAGGAGCTACCTAGTTAGATTTCATGTATTGACCAGGATAGACAGATGAGACGACCTGAGTTGCATAGGGTGCAACACCACATGCTGGGGTTGTTTTATGTGTAGGAGTTTGTGCACTCGATCCCTCTCTTAAGGTTGGATGGCGAGAGATTCTGAGTTGGTACCCTATGGAGTGGGCTATGGAGATGGTGGTGGACCCAAGTGTAGCTTAGCAGGAGCTTCGAGGCACTAGGGATATCGACAACACAGAGTGGTATTGGGTTCCTAGTGGGACTACCTATCATTTCCTAGCTATGCTGGTTGACTACAACCTGGATGGTACAATTGACCTAACAGTTGAGCATGCACATTTGCTAGGGGAGTCTTGGTCAGCACCAGTGTGCAACCAATTTATGGACAAACTCTTTTGGTTGTCTTGGTATGGCATTTGTACATGGGATCATTGGGTGATCAGCGTACTCTGGCAAGAGTTTGTTGGAGGAGGTGCCATTGGCACGCCACCAGACGGTGCCTTGTATGGCGTTGGGGATTCTTCGAATTTGTGTGGGACACAGAGGAACAGAGTAGTGGTGGCATTGCTGCTGACACCTGGGGAGATTCACTTCTTGGGTTCCATAGGGAGGACTTGGAGGGGAGGTCCCCTCATTGGAGAGCATGGTGATGCGACAGTGGAGATGATGATACAGGTTGGACGCTGATCCAGATTTAAACAGGGACGCAAAAAATTATAGAGATAACCATATACACAAAGATGCAGCAGAAATAATACTTCGTTTCATTAATGGAAAATACTGAAATATGCTTACATTAGAAATGGAAATAAACCAGCTAGGGCGATGGTAGCTTATCTCTGAGAAGAGATGTGGTGGCTACATGCCTCTGAACTGTGTTACAATGAGGCTCGAAGGTCTATTTATCGTTGAGAAACAATGGAAAACCCTTAACATCCCAAAACCTAACCCCAGAAGATGAAATGCCAAATTGTGGGCCCCGTTTGGGTAAATTGGTACATTAATTTCCCGGGGTCATAACTTTGGCATACGATCTCCGTTTGACGTGTACGATAGCTCATTAGAAAGATATATCCGAGCACTACCACTTTGGGAAGGGCAACATCGGTCCATGGACCCATGTTGCCCCCAGATTTCCCAAAACACGTCGTTTAGGGCCTCAAAACAGCTCTGGAAGTTCATGACCTGAAAAACTGCTAAAATTAGTAAACTGTGCTACAATTTAGGAAATTGAAAAACTGAAAGAGATAGTTGTGGGGGTCCAAATGGGATAGGTGGGTGGCCACCAACATCCACCTAGATCATTCCTCCCCCCTTAGGAAGCAATTGTCCCCATTGCGTTGAGTTCGTCCCTGAGATGAGGAAGCTTTTGCTGAGCTGGGTCTCTGGTGAGCTATTTTGCAATCTCTGATGTGTCCAGAAATGGTGGGAAGCACGGTCGACGACAATCCACATTGAACACTCGGTGCAAGCCAAGGAATGGAGGAATGTTGTGCTTCAAAGCATTGTTGCCCGTAGCCTTGGTATTGGTGTAAGGACCATGTCAGAGTGGTCTGAGTTTTTGATGGGTTCTAGTAAGGTGTTCTCTCTGTAGATGTAACCAAAATTTGTTGCCCACCTGAAACTTGTGTGGTACCCCTGTGGGTGAGGAGAAGTTGTTCCTGTGTTCTGTCATGACTGTATTCCTTTGATGCTGCTGCTGCGTGGAGGAACTCTTCGCGAGGGTCATGGATGTAGCAACGATCTTCCCCTTACTTTGGGAGCGAACCAGACAGGAAATAAATTTCCTAGTCTGTGATATGAGCTTGTTTCCTTTCTTGGTAGTGATCAAAGAGGTGGCCGTAGGTGGGGCTACCTTCGGTATCCTGTATAATGAATTATCCAAAGAAATAATGACAGCGCGAGGCCTTGACTCATACACAGCATGTCGCCTCCACAAGTATGGCTGGCCTAATAGTACATTGCAAACATCTAGAGGTGTAACATCACACAATACCTCGTCTGTGAAGGGCTTGATGCTATAGGGAAGACAACACTGTTGGTGAACTTTGAGATCTCGTCCTTAATGAAGCCACCTGATACTGTACGGCTGCGGGTGTGGTGTAGTCGGTAGGCCCAACTGCTTCACGACCTCTGTTGAAACGAGGTTCTTTTGGCTGCCACTGTCGACAATGAATTACAGCGACAAACCCTTCACCCATATCTGTGAATGGAAAAGACGTTCCCCCTCCTCTGGATCTTCGGGCTCATTTTTCTGGATCTTGGCGGTGGCAACAGTGGCACTGGGATCTGCATCAATGATTTGCTTCGCTTTGCCATTCCTCTTGTCGGGTTCTGGCTCAGGGTCGGAACATGCATCTGATTCGGAAGCCTTCAACTTGGCCACCAGCGACTGCTTGGTCCGACACTCACTTGTGTTATGAGTGGGACTCTTGTGGAACTCACACTGCTTTCCTGTGTCCTTCTTGGGCTTCATGGTGTTGTTCCTTTCTTGCAGCTTTGAGGGGTTGTCTTGGGTCACCCCGCCTTGGCTTTGTCCTTCGGGCTTCGGATTTGCAGATCCAAAGTCTCGCTTCTTCTGTTTGAACTTTTGCTCGATTTTGACAGCATATCGGTACGCTGTGCCGAGTGGGGAGATGTTTAAGAACTCCATCTCTTCCTAGATGTATCTGTGCAGGTAGCCGTGGTATTTGAGTACTAGATGCAGCTCAGAATATTTGATACCCAACTGTGTGCGAAGGGTATGAAAAATGTTTGTGAACTTCGGCACATCTTGGTCCCTTCCCTACCGCAATGTGGTCCATTTGATGTATTTGTCCTCATAGCTTTTGACAGGGTAGTACCGCTCCTTGATGGCATCCCGGAAGTCATTCCAAGTGGGTGCCGCTGAAAATAGTGAGCCTGTACTTTCATCCTTTTGCTCGCAGTAGGTTCCCCACTAGTCCTTGACGTGGGGGGCTGCTTTGAGAAGAGAATCGAGTTACAGCAACAGGAAAATAGCAGCAAGGACGCTAAGTTCCAGTAGCAAGGAGAGTAGTAGCAACGCAGAGTAGGGAGAGTAATAGCAACGTAGAACAGGGAGAGTAATAACAATGCAGGGGGAGTGAGATTTGTTGGGGCAAAATTATCCCGGGGATTTGGAATTGGGGAGCTAGGAGATCATTTGGAGGGCCGTTTGAGGAGGATTGCTGGAGCTGGGAGTGCATAGATTGACAGGTCCAGTCACAGGAACAAAATTCTTATTTGGAGGAGGGCCAAGCTGTGAAGGGTCAATTTTTGAAGGTGGGAGCCAAGGGAAACCCTTTTTGGGTTTTTCTGGGTTTTTGCCAAGGAGTACGCTTTTAATTTTATAGAATTTTTTGGGCAGTTCTGAGGGGTCAAACATGGGTCCCAACTTAGCCAGCAACAAGAGGAGCTAGGGGGAATTTGGGCTAAAATTCCAGGGTCAACATTTAGCCAATTCCTTCGTGGGTTATTATGGGTTCCTTGTGTAGAGGCAGAGTATAATTTCCCAAAATTTTTTGAGCAACAGGGAAGGTTTTAACATCAGATCATTTCAGGCAACAACAACTTTCTAGGCAGTAACAATGCAACTCTTGGGCCGGATTACCAACAGATTTGAGGAGGGTGTTCCATTGTTCATTAGCTTTTGCTAACTTGCCTAGAGCAAGCCCAGGTGCACACATTCCAACACCTTGTTGTACACCTCTTCCCATTTAATAAAATGAGTAGAAAATGCAGTTTGGTTGCTAATTTTGTGATTTAATGGTTTGATTTAATTTCATGGTGTTGTTTTTATTGTTTGCTTTGCATAGCACTATTTTTCCTACCATGGAACATTACATATTGGTAGACAAAGATCAGTGAATCATAGTGGATCCAGGTACTAAACTATCAACAATGTCGACACAAGAGTGGAGCAAGCTAATTCGAAGGCAAAGAGCACAATACGATTGTGTCTCTTAGATTCAGTGTTGCAGAAAGTTTTATGAGAAGCTACAACAAAGACATTGTGGGACAAGTTAGGGACTTTGTATCCATCTAAGTCCCTGGTGAACAGATTGTTCCTGCATAAGAAGTTGTATAACTTGAAAATGAAGGATGCAGACTTAGTGACAGAGGAAATGAATGCCTTTAATGCTATGGTAAATCAATTATTATCTATTGATATTAAGTTTTCATATGAAGATAAGTGCATCAGTGATGGTGTTTTCTACCAGATTCGTGTGATAGTTTTGTTGTTGCCATAGGTAGTAATGGAACTACCTTAAGTTTTGATGATATAGTCTCATCCTTGTTGTTGGGGGAGATGAGACGTAAAAACATGGAAAGTCAAAATGGAGGTGCCTCGTCTGTAAGGGGATGCTCTTAGAATAGAAATAAAAATAATTCCTTAAGTGGGAGATCTAAATCTAGAGGGAGATCTAAATCTCCATGAAAATCTGTAAAGGTATGTTGGAACTGTGGAAAAGAAGGGCATTACAAGAAATATTGTAGATCCAAAACTACTAAGAAAAGGAAGGGATTTGATGATCTCCTTCTGCGGAAGCAAAAACCTCCTCAGATGGAGGGGATGTGTACTTGCCTTCTTCAAGTACACATGTTGCTCACGAGGCATGGTTGGTCAACTCAAGTTCATCCTATCATATGACTCCCCATAGGGAGTGGTTTTGTGAGTATGAAAGATATAATGGTGGTGATGTTTTCTTATGAGATGACTAAACAATTAATCATAGGACGAGGAAAAGTCAAGTTCAGAGGTCCCAGATTTGATGGTGGAAGTTAGGTTAGGTTTTTTTTTCCCTAGATGGCAACCCTCTCTTAAGAAGGAAGAATTGTATAGCAGCTATGTAATCATTGAGAGATATAGATAAATCAGTTTGGTTTTCCCGGTTTTGGGTTTCTAGGGTAAATTCTCTGTGCAAATTATGTGCATGTGCTATTGAATCTTTTTTGTTTTATATTGAGAATCTGTTTGCAGGAATTCTCTGTACAAGGCTAAAACCTACATCTTGATCATTGGGTATTTGAGCATTGGTAAAGGGCTTGCTAGATACTGATTTATCTAGCTTAAATTTTAACGTGCTAAATAGACTTTTCTTGATTAACTTAAGTTATATACATCGAGGTAACATATATAGATTGAGAACGTATCATTTGCTTTCAATTATCATTAATGATTCAATTTTTGATTCGTATATTAGCATATGATGAACAATTAGCCACTTACTCTTGGGACATACCTTGGCCATTTAGACCATTGTGCTGATGTCAGGATTTACATTTATGGAGTATTTGAGTCCAAGGTTATGGTGATTCGTATCACAACATGAACCATATTCTAAAGCATACATTATTTCTATGCTTCAACCTACTCAAACTTTCTGAAACCTGGAATATGTTTTGGGTGTTGTGCAATTCATATAATGGAGATTTGTTTACATTACTCCCCTATGTTACTTTATGTACTCCACATGCAGATGTTATGATATATGCTCATTTCAGTGTATAAAAGGAATGTGTGACATTGCTATTTTTGTTCATTTTCAAGGACAATATATCTAAGCTTTTGATCTCAAGTTTCTTGATTTTAATAAACTAGTTGATATCTCAAAACACATATAAGAGCAACTGTGATTCCTCTCCAGGTTCAATTTTTTTTATGAATATGGCAAATACTATAAGATCAACCTTATGTGGAAACACATGCAAGAGAATCTCTATCGCTGGGGCTGACTCAAGCAGGAACTGTTTTTCCATATCCACCATGGAGGAAGGTCATCACAAGATATGCCAAAAGGTAATAATGATGAGCTGTAGAATATGTATTGGTGACTCATTGCTTTGTAATGGCAGTTTTTGCAATTATTTATGCATTTGTCACTATATTTCTTTTCCTATCTTTGATGCTATATTGAGCCCGTTAATTAGGACCATAAGAACAATTTTTATTTGCAGTCATATTTGCTTTTGGAGGTTGATTCTGTAGCTGGAAGCTTAGCCCATTTTTTCCTTGTAGTATTGGATTAACAAAGTTTGTTCTAAGATAATCTGAGAGTATGTACCTCAAACCATCACTATCATTTGAAAATTGCATGATTGGAGCTTTACTATAAGATTACTTTGGCCTTTATGATTCATTCTATACCAGTGCCTATGAAAGGTGACAGAACTGAAGCAAGAAACATGAGCATATCAATGTCAAATGACAATTGTCACTTGAAAGTTTTGTGGCTGTTGTCACCATTGGTAAAAATATCATTAAAAGAAGAAAAGAGATTGTATAGGTGCTCAAGTATAATATTCAACATGATTATCGTTATTGATTTAAATCAGAAGTTTTAGAGTATGGACATCGTAGAATAAGGACATCGTGCTTTTTGCTTTTCGGGAAGTTGACTGTTGTGGGAAGGATTCTTTAGGTTTCTTGCATCTATTATTGTCATGCTGGTTTCCTAGTAGAGTGCAGTTTGGGCTGTTGGAGCAGAGATGCTAAGGTTTTTTCTGTTGTCCAAGTAAGGTGGGGAGCAGGGCCTTTTGATGGTTCCTTGGGATATTTGTGTGATGCCCAAGGATGAAGGAGGACTTAATTTGATTGGTGTGGCTACTTAGGGGTGCATTCTTGTAGCCAAGTGGTTGGTTCATTGTCTGAAGGGGTCTTTTTTGTTGCAGGTTCTATTGAGACATAGATTGCCTGCAGCGCAACATATTGGCAAGATATGGTGGTCCTTTGGTTTGTATGATATCATTTTAGCACCACAGTAGTTTCATATATTAGGCATATTTATTTTTAGGAGTATCTGGTCTGCCTAGAGGAAGGTGGCGTGGTCGGTTAGGTGGTGGATGGCTGGCAGTTGTGTAAGGTGGGATTTAGCTAGACATCCAATTTAGAGCTGGGGGATTCATGACATCTGCGTCCGGGCAACATCGCACTTTTGGGTTTGGTGATTGAGCAAGAAGGGTATCTTTGTTTGGCATGATTTGTGGAATTTAGATGCATGTTCTTGGGAGGGCTGGCGAACCTTAGCACATGAGTATGCCCCATTCCTTGCAGATTGATCCACCATCATGGAGATTGTTAGACTCATTCCATGGGTGGATGTGTTCAAAATGCACATTGATATATCATGTCCTATATGGTGTGATTGGGACTGGAGTTTTGGGTGTCCTCTTGTTCAGTATGATTAGCGCAAGTTGTACCTTGCATTCACCATGAGTGATGCAGCAAAACTGCAACGATTACACAAATCCAGAATTTAAACAATTAAAACCCCTGTTTACCTAAACTATCCGACCCCGATCTCTTGCGTGGAACCCAAACAATTTAAAATCCAGTTCAAACTTTATCGCGTCCGAAATTTATGCTAACCAGCACGCATCTTCCGGAGCGATATCCATCGGATCTCGTCCCTTCATAATGAACGGCTATGATTGATCCATAATTCAACTGGATTAAATCACAGTCCATAAAATATCGCGTCCGAAAGCTGGATTAAACTGCGTGCATCTTCCGACGCGATGACCGTCGGATCACTTCAACAGTCACGATCGATTTATCAATTAGCTTGATTTTATAATGTTATCGGGTCCGTTTCTTGTGTTAAAGTGCGTGCAGATTCACCTGCGAACACTGTCAATCTTCTCCCAAATAGATCATCACTGATCCACCCTATGATCAATGATGATTTGTCAGTTCATTCATTCTTTGTCTGCTTTCAATCGGCGATCAACAAATTAAAGCCTTTGTCCAGGCGATCCTCAAATGCCAGACTCCACTAAAGGTTTTAATTTCACACAGAATTTCTTGTATTTAACAGAGGATTCAACCTACGATTTAAAGAATCAACGAAACCAAATCACATAATAAAAGATCACGTAGAAACAAGTTTTGAACACAAAACTCCTTTCATTCATAACAACATTTACATATATATATATATATATATATATTCATAACATCTCGTGCTCTAATCTACTCTCCCCACTACTTAGCACTATCTAACACTTGTTTCTCACTCTCTTCGCAAGCTTACATTTATAGATTAATTACATAATTATGGATTATACTAGATCCATGATTTTTCCCATAATTTACTCAACTAATTCCTATCCGAGGATCTTGTAATCCCTAAGATCTCTACGAGATCTACACATATCAATTATCCTTGATATTCTCACATAGTTGAGAATATTTCACAACTGAAAACCTCACACATAGATTTCTCACTCAATCTATACAAAATTCCTAAAAATAATTAAAAACATCACCCCCTAAATCAACCAAATGAACAATAATATTCTGAGCAGGATGCTCCTGCATCAATGAGCTTGGCCCTATACAGGCATAGTAGGTGTCATTTGATGCTGAGGGTTGGTGGATTTAAAGGTTGCATAATTTCTGATTGGTGTGGGTGTCATATAGGCTACATGTGTTTGCTTGGCTAGTTATATATTAGGGCCTTCCTTCCAAGGCCTAGTCAGTGAAAAGTAGTCTCTCTCATGGTCTTTGTGTTATTTGAAATTGTTCCAAGGACCAAAACAATGAAGCATATGTTGTGGGATTGCCAATTTGCTAGGAGCTATTGTGATAATGCGCAGATACAACTCTTGACTTTTCTTGAGGGGAGAGTGCATTGGCAAGTAATTTTTTTTGGTGTCTCGCGGTATTTTTTAGTGGAATTTGTTACTGTATAATGATCTCTGCTTTCTTTGCCCTTTGGAAAATTTGTTGTGCGCTTTTGAGAACGAGGTAAGCTTATTTTTAGCTTTTTGACATATGTGGAAGGATAAAGTACACATCCAACTACTGGCTAAATATTTTTTCTTATCAAAGACGCTAAGTTGTTAGAGCCTGATGCGTATTTGGACTTTATTCTGCTTTGGTAGTGTTATCACGAAATCTAGCAACTTAGTGCAAAGCTTTCATAAGATGCTTAAACTAGTAAAACATTAATCTTAAAGGTAAGCAACACAAAAGGTTGATAAGAGGGAGGGGACCAATTACCCCAACCCTTTCTAATGAAGCAGTTATGCTCAACTGTAATATTCCTAATGAAAATATACAATGTTAAACAAAGCAAACATAGCACAAACACATACAAAAATTTACAACACATTTAACAGTAAAAAATCTCCATGAATTGCGCTGATCTAAGCCATTTTATTAATAATTAAGAGGGTACAATGTGGTGCTGAAAGAATGCACTTGAGCTTGCTCAAGGCAAGCTAGCTAAGCCCAAATGAACAATAATAAATCTCTCTCAAATCTGATGCTGTTCTCTCCTGCTTCTGCGTTGAAACTACCCAGGAAATATGCTGCTGGCTGCAAAGAACTGCTGCTAGGGCCTCCTCAGATGCTCAGAAAATTCTGGGAAATCAACCCCGGGCTCTCCACCAATAACCCACAAAATCCCACGAAGGAATTGGCCCAATGTTGACCTTGGAATTTTGGCCCAATTTTCCCCTAGTTCCTCTAACTGCTGGCTAAGTTGGGGCCCCTGCTTGAACCCTCAAATTTTCCCAAAAAGTTTTGCCAAATTAATCTTGGCCTCTCCTCAATAAACCTAGAAAGGGTTTGTCCTAGTTTTGACGCTCTAAAATTGACCCCCAAATGCTTGGCCGTCCTCCAGAAGCAGAAGATGTAACTTGTAGCAAATGTTGCGTTTGCTACTCCACTGAAATGCTGGAAAATCCCCCACAACACTTCGTCGGATTCCACCTCAAGTTTTAGTCTCTAACTCCCTTCACTCCACAACCTCCAAGCATGCCTCCTCCAAGAGCTGTGCAATCCCTATACTATCACTGCCAATCCTCTCCACAAACTTGCACTCCCTACTGCTGGTACGAACTGGTATAGGTAGGACTCCCTCCTTGGGTTGGCACTCAAAGTCCATCGAAGCAAGGGTTGATATCTGCGCTCGTAGACACTCATGTGCTAAACATCACTGCGGACTTGGCTTCCGCTCAAGCGTGCTATGTCAAAGACACAATTTCTGAATAGATGAATGAATGACCAAAATGAGTGCCTCTTGATCTATTTATCAAAGAGCCTCCAAGATGCCCATGTGGGCCCAACTCGACTTTCCCCACCAACTTCTCTCCAATGAGTGTCTTCCACATGTGGGTCACAATTCTCCATTGGGTGGCCCCCACGCTTCACTAGAGCCGCAATATTCCCCTTCCTTCCTAATGTTTGGGCCCCCACTTAATTGCAAAATTCATTTGGGACCTTTGAACCCACATCTCCTAAGTGTAAACATGAAATAAGACAAAATTGGGCAAGATTGATATTTCCCTTAGCAATATTGCTAAGTGGGAATATCACATCAACTATGGCCCTTGATTGATTTTGTCTTCCATAACCTACAATAATAACTTTCACTATAATGCCTAGAACATATAGCCACACGTATTGAAATTATACAAACATGACTCCAAAATTTAAACAAATAAAAGGAAACTTAATCTCTAAAGCTTGGAGCTTGCAAACAAATTCTTCCATTCATTCAATCCCCCTTACAAATGGAGGGAACACACTCCATACCCTTGCTAGAGTTCCTAAAATGGATAGACAAAGCAAGGCATCAAATAATTATCCAACTAACAAAGGAAGAAGGAGAGGAGTTACCCCAAAATGTCTTCGCTCCATTGGTGTAATTTCTCATTGATGGATTGATCTAGTTAGCTTGTAGAAGACTTGAGCATTTATAATCAATCTTTATGCACCAAATAGAAACCAAGATAGAAAAACTTAATTAATGATGCCAACATCCACAAAGAAAGAAACCCTAAACCGAGATAGAGAAACTTCAAGAATTGACACTTGTAACCCACCAAAATTGGGGTACCCCTAGGAGAATTTTTCTCCTAATCATCTTCTTCTAGCCGATAGCCAATAGTCACTGATAGCCCCTTTGTAGTCGATGTGATGTGCCATTTTATCTCTGCCACCTGCATCAATTGTATGTTTCCTCACCCATTTATTAAGAGCATATGTTAAAAGGTGGGCAATTCGATCCAAAAGTTATGTTATTCATTATGCAATCGGGTGCTTATGCTTGTTTTTCATTTGGATATTTGGCATGTATTATTGGATGACTTGGAAGAAAGAAGGGTTTTGACTTTGTTTTTGTTTGCTCACCTTAAATGGGGGGTTAATCTTCAGTCCTAGTCTAGTGGGACTTACCCTAATGACCCATGGATTTTGGAAGGGAACTGCTTGGAAACCCTGATTGAGATAGCGTGGTCCTATTTTCCCCATTTCATATTTATCACTTCCCTTTGTACATTACAAGCCCTATAATCCACCTTCCCTCTCTGGGTCCACATGACCATGGGCCCACTAGGTTCTAGCGCACTGCCTCCCCTTGTCCACACATGGGTCAGTCTTGGACATGCTGCCCCAGGAGGTTGATGTAGCTAAAAGAAAAGTAAAAAGCATATCATGATCACAAGTAAGAAGCAAAAGAAAAAGGAAACTATAAAATGTAAAAGATGGCCGAGACATTAATATTAGCATATGTGCAAAAGTCACGTATGAGCTCTACCCCTTATCATTATGGCCATCACACGGTTCCTAGGGACAATGGTTGCCCCATCACATCATATAAGGAGCCCTTACATGTCCCAATCCCTGGTGGGTGATGAACTACCTCACCACTAAGGGGGTAATCACTGCTACACATCATTCACAACATGCTCTCATTGCGTAGAGCTTCAAGCGGTAATACAAAAAAATAAAGAAAAAAAAGAAGGCAAAAGGCAATAAGAGGGGTGGAAAAACGAAGGCTAGGGTAACTCATGCATGCACAATTGCTCCCTCCTCACATCTGTATTCCCAGAATGCGGATTTCCTCATTATTGCTACCCCTTTGACCATGGCATATGGCCCTGAGACCCCTTGTTCCCCCTTCGTTCCATCATTATTCACATGACACCTATTGACAGAGGGATGTACTAGGGAATTGTCTTGCCGTTTAGGGGTTGGGAACACCTAATAGGATAGTCTATTAGCCACTCCTACCTAGGGAGGTAGCACTATTATGAGATCAAAGCCCCAAATTTGGAAGGGAAGCCTAGTATGAAGTGTCAATTTGCCCTTGAATAACAAGCTTGGTTCACTTCGATGCATTAATGATTATTGTACCTAATGGTGAAGATGTAGCATTGGACATTGTGTGATTTGTAGGTGGTTTTCATCATGGGATGGGCAACTTAAATGGGGCCTGAGTCCACTAGAGGAGCATTATGACACACCACAGATGAGGCGTGGAGAGCCATTTAACCCCTAGCATTTGCAAAGCATCATTCCATTCCATGGGCACCTACAACACCCCTAGCAGTTTGCATTTTGACCCGCATTATTCATGAGGTGATGCACTTGACCAGTATGCCCCAACTGGCTTAGCAGTGTGCACGTGGTTTGGCAGTTGATTCGAGGCCCAGATGAGGTTTGTCTTGTTAATTTTCCAGTGTTCTATGCTTAGCATAATCACTTATTCCAATTCTTCTTCAATTAACAATCAATTTATTCAATAAATTCAATCTTCCAGTAACAATAAGCAATTGTAGATAGAACAGTAAATCCAATGCACAATAGAAGACAACCAAGAGCAATAAAAGGGACTCAAGATTTGGTCAAAGACCAGGGAAAACCCCCCATAAGGGGGAAACCCTTTCAACTTTCTTCTTCTATTAGATTGTCAACAAATGTTCAACAGAGAGATACAATGATCCAATTCATCCATAGAGTCAATGTCAAATCTTTGACTAATCCAACAATCAACTAACCAATATCCAAAAGATGAGCCTAGAAGTCAAATTTGGTCAACAAGTCAAATTTGCAACACTGGTCAAAGTCAACAACCACAACAACAACCCTGATTAGTGAATGGTCCAAGTGCCTCCAAAATATTCGGTCAAAGCAACATCAAATTCGACCTTCAAAAATTAGTCAACCCAAGTCAAAATAGTAAAAAATTTGCCCTCACAAGTTAGGCAAAGTCAACCTTTGACCTACAAAACCCTAGTTGCAAGTCTATGCTCAACGCTGGTCAAACAACCCAAAAAAATTCTGGTCAAACTGCCTTTGACTTTGGCCTTCCAAAATAACTCCAAATCCAGTCAAAATGAGCCAAGTCAACGTTGGTCAAAGGATGGTCAAAGTCCCAAAATAGAAGATGAATTCAACCAATCAGAAAATAGTCTCTCCTTCGTACGGGTGAAAAGAACCTACAATTTCTGAGCTATATGAACCATAGAAGAGAAGAAATGAATGTGATGATGATGTTCCAAAGTGATGTGACATGTGCTCTATTTATATGTGTCTCAAGGGGGTTGATTTAGCTTGCCCACTCCAAATTCTACTTTTGTGTACATGTGGGTTTCATCTTAAAAATTAAATTTTTCCTTGACCAAATTAAATTCTTCCAAGGGCTAGGAGGGGTCTCTCTTGATGAGGAACACTGTCCAATGGAGGGAGTTTATCCCTGAGCTGCCAAATTAACGTGTCTCACCCCTTGAGACATGGGAGGGCTAGCACAATCCTCTGAGCCCTCAACGTTGGAACAAAATCAGGCTATTCTATCACTAGGAGTCCCATTAGACCCATTTTGTGCCCCAAACACAAAACTGGGGTCCACACGATTGTTTGCATGGAGATCTAGGGGCCAACCCCTAGAACATGATTTTTGGAGCTCTCTTCAGTCAGTTTGGCATTGGAGGAGCCCAACACATGCCTCCAAAAGGCCTACACATGCATGGCGTTAACATTTCAACTCTCTTGTGGGTGATTTATTATGATTTTACATTGGCTATAAGGTCGGCTTGTGACCTTACTTGGTTTTTGTCCATTATTTTATTGTTTGAGGGGCTATTAGGCTAAAATTAGAGATTATTGGACATGTATATATTGGAGAGTGATCATTTCATCTTTCATCATCATCACACTTGAGAATTCAAACCACTTGGAGGAACTCACACTTGCTTTTTTTTGGCTATTGGAGTATCTTGGGTGCATTTTGATGTTTCAAAGCTATTTTGGATTATCTTTGGAGCTATTTCTTTGGTGAATGGATGGATATATTACATGTTATCTTGTAAGTGCCTATTGTTGAAGATTATTGTTTTGAATTTGTCTAATGTATAGAATTGTTGCTTCTAGATTATGCTTGTTTATGCCCTAATTTGTTGAAAATTTATTTTGAAAGCTATCTAGTTGAGAATTGCATATGTTACTCATTGTGTAACATGTAACGATTGTTCCTGTTGTAACATATTCTTGTCCTTCTAATCCATTTTCTACATTAAGTCTCAATCCACATTTCAAATAAAATTTAAAAGAAAAAATAAAAATAAAAATAAATCAATGAATATATGTATATAATGATAATGTTAATTTTTTTGTTTGTTTGTCAAGTTGTCTGTGACCCTTCAGACTTGATTTGTGGCTTGAGAAATTGCGACCCAGGGGCATCTAATTCGTCAAAGTCACCCGGGGATTGCATACAGCTTGGGCCATACCAGCCCGAAGCTGACCAGATTTTATAGCATGTCTCCTCCCCCTAGCACAGACACAACCAACCCCGCGAGGTTTGTTCTTGGGCCCTGCCTTGTTAACAAGGCCCATCCTTGACTGGTTGTGCTAGTGGGACTTGACAATGATATGTTAATTATTAATTAAATAACAAAACATAATTATTAAGGTAGGTTAATTAAATTAACAAATGTAAGTAAAGTATATATATATATTAGAGTCATTAATATTAATTAAAAGTTAAGAAATTAATTAGGCTTAAAAATGATTAAAAGTCAAAGTTAAAAAAAACCCATGCTTACTAATTTTTGTATAGCACACCAAAATTTAAGGGGGGGGGATAATTTTTTTTTTTTTTTATCAAACCATGTGCAACAAAGAAAGTGGATTGCCGACCCCACCTAGTTGTTTTGAAAACCATGGAGGGGAGGCTCCGCAATTCATGAGAGGATGCCACATAATAATCAATAAAACCGGGTGGTAAAAATTGAGGACCCCCCCTTCCTTAAATGTCGGTAGGTAGATCCCCCCCTGCAATTTTTTTAACCGTTGATTATTTTAAACATGTGGGTGGATTTTTTTTCCCTTAAGCAAAAATCGTAATTTTATTAATAATAACAAAATTACATTTTGTAGATGCTAAGGCGCATATGCATAAAGCAGATCAAAAGGCTGCTGTAAAAAGAAAAACCATAAACAAATAACTGGAAGAAATATAATGTACATATGGGGAGGAAATTATGCTTTTCTCCCTTTTTTCTTCTCAACCTTTCGCCACTCCCCTTGAGTTGGTGAGGACGAAAAAGGTACGAGAGAAGTGTCCTCCACAGGGCAAGGATTGTCCTTGTCTGAGTCGGAGTGATCTGGAGAATGATGTCTTTTGGCTCCATTGGTGTCCGTTGTATCTGGTATCTTCTCCGGCAAAGAGTCCATCAGTTCTTGTGCTACAAATTCCTCAGTTTCTGGCGCCTTGTGTGTCTGATTGTTCGCTTTGGGGATGGTTTCCGTAGCGTCCTCCTCAATAGGAACATCATCAGGATCTGGTGGAGGGATAGTTGCCTCCTCATCCTCTGCTACTTCATACGGGTTCACTGTGCATTGCCAGCCTCTTGGTTTTTGTGATTGTTTCTTGTTTCTTTTGGTTTCTTTTTTGGCTTGTGGGCAGTTACTAAGAAGGTGACCTGTTTGTTGACAACCACGACACCTGAAGGCCGTGTTCTCATAATCTAGTGGTTGTTTCCACTGTGTGTTGTTATGGATTAGAATTATGCTGTCAGGTAAGCCTTGACTAAGATCTACCTCTACACAAATTCTAGCAAAAGTATGTATGCTTCTTGTAATTCTTTCCACGTCTTGCTTGAGGCATTTTCCTATCGCATTGCCCATTGCTTTGAAGACTTTGGGTAGCCAGAAGTGTAGCGGGAGGTTGTGTAACCTGACCCATATCGACATTTTGGAAACCACCATAGTAGTGGCTTCAAAACCTGGGAAACAGGGAGTCATGAAGAGTCCTGCATTGCCCCAGAACCATGGATCCTCATGGAGGACATATTCCCTTTCCTTGACCGTGTCGAATCTGGCAATAAAAAAACCTTTGGAGCATAAATGTATATCACAATTTGTTGTCCATGTGGTGTAGATCCATTGTTGTAATGCATTTGATTTGGGCCAAAAGCCATTGAATTTGCATATGACAACCTTTGTAGAAAAATCAATATAAAATTTGTTTACCTCAGGCAAAGCGATTGTCAGTACTGGAGTCTGTGTTTTTTGCTCCACAATATAGGGTCCAGGTAGATCTTGTGGTGGCGTTGGCTTGTTGATGGCTTCCCCCTTCCCTTTGATAACATCGTTGAAAGAACCTATACCCTTTGAGCTAGATCCAAAGCTTCCACCTCTCAGCGTCGTGTTTAGGATGATGGTTGAGTCTGGCATAATTCCATAGTCCTGCACTGTATATTGGTCCTGTAAGATTTGTCCTGCATATATCAAGCTTTGCATGTTTGCCGATATGCCTGTATGTGTTTGTATTTCATACTTTATATCTTCTATCAGCCTCCCCTTCCAGGTTCGCTTGCATATCGTTCTTCCTGACACGGTTCTGATAAAGATTTGTATTAGTTCCTGACCAGAGTCCTTGGTGGATAGTGTTGTTCTTGGCCAGGATCCCTCTACTATTTGGGCCACTGAAGCTGTGGGATTTGTGCGCTCCGGTTCATGATATTCTTCTTGTAGCTGTAGTGGTGAAACCACATGGTGTATGTTCCTTATCCCCTTCTTGTTTGCAGCTGCATAGATAATGCCTTGCATAGGTCCAGTTTCAACATTTAGGTTGCCCTCGAGCCATACGATTCCCTCAGAGATCTGAGGACTCGAATCGAAGTTGTATGTCTGGGTGTGCTCCTTTACGGCTATCGTCCAATGCTTGATGATGCATACACGGTAGGCCGAGATGTTCTATCGGACAAACCCTAACTCATCCTTGTTCCAAGATTGTTTCTCAGTCCAAGGTTTCAGATCTGTTGGATCTTGTCATATTTGTCTATTGTGTGCTGGATCGATTAGATCAATGGAAGATCTGGGGTATTTGTGCCCTTCTGCAGTGAGAGTGGACAACCCCGGTTCCTTGCAACAGCCTACCAAGGGCTGCAATAACAGATCTGGTAAACTGACCTGCAGGTCCAACACTGTCAGCGTCGAAAACCCCATTCCTTTTCTCCCATCTTTTATTGCTCAGAGAATCCGACTTAGCTGTGCGTCGCTGGAGGTGACTTGCCTTGGCCCCTTCTGTGATGGGCATGGACACTGCGAAACCTTTGGGTTTTCTACGTTTCAAGCCCTCCTGTCCTCCATAGCCCAGATTCTTTTCAGATGTGGGCATATAAGGGTTCATGGCACAGACCTGATCACCGTGCGCTGTTTCCTCCCAGCTTGGGTTGCCATTCCCTACCTCTTTCGAGTTGAGGCTTGTACGTTGAGTTGCAGAGGCAGCCGTGGGTTCGTCCATCACGTATTGATCAACATGTGGTGGATTATTAGATTGGGACTGAGAATAATCTTAGGTTTAATTTTATTAATCTAAAATTAATTTTCAATTAGTAATTAATAGTAAAATTGTAATTAACATATAGAATCATAATAAATTAATTGATTATAATAAAAATAATTTTAATTATTTTCCAAACTTTGGGATTTCAAGACCGTGAGGAATAAATCAGTGGATAGTTTTATGGATTATATTTATGAATTTCATTTACTCATAAGTGTATAAATGAGGGCAAAACAAGACATGGTATCTACGGAAGACATATTTTTTCAAAAAACCACAGGCAAGGATTATTTTCTATGGAAGAATAGAAATATGGATTTACAGGTTAAAAAATATTTGGGAAATATTTTTATCAAAATATTTTATTCCCAAATATTTAAAATTGATATTTTTGAAAATTGAAGAGTGATAAAAAATCAATGATTTCCAAATCATTTTCAAATTTTACGACAATGGTTAAGCACCTGAAGGATAATTAAGGCAAGTTTGAATCATCAAATTATTTTGTCAAAAGACAAAGGATTAATCAGTTCTATAAAAAAGATCAGTTAACCAGATTATTGTAGATTGCGACCAAATTTATGGACAGTTAACAGATTCTTAAGCAACAACTTCAACCAGATTAAGGTTTTAAGGAGGAAGATCAACAGTCAAAGGATCAATTACAAATTTCGAGAAAGAAAATTAGCATCAATAAACCAATTCCCAGAATTGAAGGCAAAAGATTTTCCAGTAGTTCCAAGTTTCATGCAACAAATTAGAAATATTATTTATTTTTAGTTTCTTGTTTAGGATTTTATTCCAGGGAAATTGTAACAATTCATGATTATGTTTTGCTATATATTGTTTGATTTGTAATGTAAAAGGGTTGGCTTTTGATGCCAAAACCCTGAGATTTTTGTAAAGGCTACTGTTACAAATTTTTAAACAAAGGATTTTGGCTCTAGTAAATGACAAAATTTGTTTCTTATGTATGTTTTTCTTGTAATTTCACAATCTGTTTTTGCATATATTTGAGGTAGTATAGGACATTGGGAAGGACTAGGCTGAGTATCAACCCCTTTGACATCCCTTTGCAGAGTTATGTTCTTTACTGAGTAGATCAAGGTGACAGTGTGTCACCGCTGATCCCTCTGAATCAATAGATTGCTGCTCTTATGCTATACTTAAATGTATTGATGTTTTGCTGTAGAGATCCTTCTACATGCTTCAGTTCTTGATTAGATATTTAGATATTCTTTGAGGATATTTAATTATTTAGTTTCTCCTCCATTCCTCCATCAAAATCTTTCAAGCTATGTTATTATGTCATAGCTAAATGTTGGCACTTTGATCAGGCCTCTGCTAGGGAAGGCCTTATTTATTGAGCAGGGATTGGAAACTCGAAGCAACCACCCTATTAAACAACCCGTAAATATGGCCATTGTGCTTCATAGGCTGCTATCTAATGACAATGAACAACAAAAGGCCTCGTAACACTTGAGGGAGCCCCCTCTGGTTCGAGGGCTAGCTTGAACCTAAAGTTGGTTGAATTGGTTTCTTGGTGCAATTTTGTAGCCAAGAACTGCCTTCGAGAAATACTACAACAGTTCCTAGTGGAGGAATTCTTATAACTCTCTATCATATTCCATTTTCCTTAGATGTGGGTAATTGTTGGAAATCGATACATAAGGCACCAATTTTCGGCCTCCTTAGAAACAAATTTAGCTTATCTAGCACATCCTTAACTCCATATGCCCAAAGGACAAGGCATTTGTCCAAGTCCTTGACAATCATTCTCGTTTTTCATCCACAAATTCTTCTCTTGAAATTTCAGCCCTTTTAAGGCTAGGACAACAAACTAGGGCTTAGAGCAAAATTTTAGGGGAGATGTTTTGTGGAAACTTGAGGGCCTCAACATCAAGTAGAGGGTCTTGGCTACTTGACCTACAAGTTTGATGGGCATCCACTTAATTTTTCCTCCATAAAATATCTTGACCTAGGTGTAGTGGTGAAACCACATTGTGTGTGTTCCTTATCCCCTTCTTGTTTGCAGCCGCATAGATAATGCCTTGCATAGGTCCAGATTCAACATTTAGGTTACCGTCGGGCCATACGGTTCCCTCAGAGATCTGAGGACTTGGGTCGAAGTTGTATGTCTGGGCGTGCTCCTTTATGGCTGTCGTCCGATGCTTGATGATGCATATGCGGTAGGCCGGGATGTTGTATCGGACAAACCCTAACTCATCCTTGTTCCAACATCTTTTCTCAGTCCAAGGTTTCGAATCTGTTGGATCTTGTCATATCTGTCTATTGTGTGCTGGATCGATTAGATCAATGGAAGATCTGGGGTATTTGTGCCCTTTTGCAGTGAGAGTGGACAACCCGGCTCCTTGCAACAACCTACCAGGGGCTGCAGTAGCAGATCCGGTAAACTGACCTGCAGATCCAACACTGTCAGCGTCGAAAACCCCATTCCTTTTCTCCCATATTTTATTGCTCAGAGAATCCGACTTAGCTGCGCGTCGTTGGAGGTGACTTGCCCTGGCCCCTTCTGCGATGGGCATGGACACTGCGACACCTTTGGGTTTTCTACGTTTCAAGCCCTCCCATCCTCCATAGCCCAGATTCTTTTCAGAGGTGGGCATATAAGGGTTCATGGCGCAGACCTGATCATCGTGCGTTGTTTCCTCCCAGCTTGGGTTGCCATTCCCTGCCTCTTTCGAGTTGAGGCATGTACATTGAGTTGCAGAGGCAGCCGTGGGTTCGTTTGTCACGCATTGATCAACATGTGGGTGGATTATTAGATTGGGACTGAGAATAATCTTAGGTTTAATTTTATTAATCTAAAATTAGTTTTCAATTAGTAATTAATAGTAAAATTGTAATTAACATATAGAATCATAATAAATTAATTGATTATAATAAAAATAATTTTAATTATTTTCCAAACTTTGGGATTTCAAGACCGTGGGGAATAAATCAGTGGATGGTTTTATGGATTATATTTATGAATTTCATTTATTCATAAGTGTATAAATTAGGGCAAAACATGACATGGTATCTATGGAAGACATATTTTTTTAAAAAACCACAGGTAGGAATTATTTTCTATGGAAAAATGGAAATATGGATTTACAGGTTAAAAAATATTTGGGAAATATTTTTATCAAAATATTTTATTCCCAAATATTTAAAATTGATATTTTTGAAAATTGAAGAGTGATAAAAAATCAATGATTTCCAAATCATTTTCAAATTTTACGACAATGGTTAAGCACCCGAAGGATAATTAAGGCAAGTTTGAATCATCAAATTATTTTGTCAAAAGACAAAGGATTAATCAATTCTATAAAAAAGATTAGTTAACCAAATTATTGTAGTTTGTGACCAAATTTATGGACAGTTAACAGATTCTTAAGCAACAACTTCAACCAGATTAAGGTTTTAAGGAGGAAGATCAACAAAAGTCCTCGTAACACTTGAGGGAGCCCCCTCTGGTTCAAGGGCCAGCTTGAACCTAAAGTTGGTTGAATTGGTTTCTTGGTGCAATTTTGTAGCCAAGAACTGCCTTCGAGAAATGCTACAACAGTTCCTAGTGGAGGAATTCTTATAACTCTATATCAAATTCCATTTTCCTTATATGTGGGTAATTGTTGGAAATCGATACATAGGGCACCAATTTTCGGCCTCCTTAGAAACAAATTTAGCTTATCTAGCACATCCTTAACTCCATATGCCCAAAGGACAAGGCACTTGTCCAAGTCCTTGGCAATCATTCTCGTTTTTCATCCACAAATTCTTCTCTTGAAATTTCAACCCTTTTAAGGCTAGGACAACAAACTAGGGCTTAGAGCAAAATTTTAGGGGAGATGTTTTGTGGAAACTTGAGGGCCTCAACATCAAGTAGAGGGTCTTGGCTTACTTGACCTACAAATTTGATGGGCATCCACTTAATTTTTCCTCCCTAAAATATCTTGACCTAGGTGTTGCCCTAAGAGGGAAATGATAGCTTTTCCTTCCTCAACTTGAGGGCTTCCTTGAAGGTTGTATGAGCTTAGTAGTTGTTGAAGTATATCTTTAGAAGCCTTTTATCTCCATTGCCTTGGCCTTGGAAACTCTTATACTCAAGCAAAACCAACAAAGCTCATGTCTTGTGCACTTCTTTTGTAATGACCCATCTACCATTACAAACGAAATGTGAATTATTAGCATGCATAATGCATATCATAGCTACATATGCATGCATCGCCTGAACTGCACTAATATTCATATTAAATTATGAACAATTTCCAAGCATAGGATAAAAGACGTAACTGTTGAAAATACTAAATAATTACCTAACTCGCAAAAATATATTGAAATATGTATTTTAGTGTGTGTCGTCATGATAATAGGTGACCATAGAATATTATTCAAAATAAAAGGTTAATGCTCTATACTATACAAATTAAAATGGATTAAAATTTATACAAATAAAATGAAAGAGACAATTATAAATAAATAAATGAACATTTAATAAAGATATTATGCATGCTATACAAAATTAAATAAAAGAATATTAGGTAAAGCAAACAAAGAGGGGAATATAATATGTTATATTTTACCTAAACCAACCAAATCATAAAGGCACATTACAACATTAATATTACGGAGGGTGGCTGATATTATATGCTTAGGTTCCAAAAGTTATGGTAAATCTGTCATCTTAAGAGAGACCACCACCTTTAATTATAAATGCTTTACCCTCTTGAGGAGGCCAGTCCAAAGAGAAGCAGACATGCAACCGACTGGAAGTTCGAAAAGAGCCTCAAGGAGAAATATAAGGGGAACAAAGACGAAGTAATCGGGGGAGAAAACTTTTAGGAGAAGGAAGGAGAGATTTTTTAACAAAAAGATACAAACAGTGAGGATTGAGCCTTGGTTGTTCTTGAAGCTTTTGGGCACGAGGGCCAGAGTGCATCAATTGTGAAGTATTCTGGAGCTGAGTACCTAGGTTGTACCCAGTTTGGCAGGGAGGTTTTGGTCTTTTAGTAATGGGAGCGAATTTGGAGCGACAACAGCGTGGGATCGACTTCAAAAACGAAATTCAGGTATGTATCTGTGAATTAAATCGATATATTCTTGTTAAAATTGCCGCTGTGAAAATTTCGATTGTTAAATTTTAATTCTGGTTAAAAATTAATTTTGGTTAAATATTTCGAACGTCTCTTACAGAAAGCATATTGCTTCTTAGTGAAGCCTTATACCTGAAATTTGAGCCTTTCTTGAGAGATACTAGCCTATCACCTTGTACTTTAACCTTATAATACTTTTCATAGTTGATCCTATACTGGTGGGACTTCTCCCATCAATGAAAATCCATAAAGAGCAGGGGGCCTTCGCTATGGTGACAGTGGGCCATTGCCCCATTGTTAGCACTTAGTTTAGCTTTTTGTCTTGTAGGATTTCCCTCTCCAATGCTTGCTAGATTTTGTGGTAACAACACCAACGTCCACAAAGAAAGAAACCTTAAACTAGGATAGAAAAAATCAAGAATTGACACCAACGTCCACAAAGAAAGAAAACTTATACATCCATAGAGCTCCGAGAAAGATATGTTAATTAAGCTCTCCAAAAATCCAACCATGAGTACAAATGAGGAATGTCTGCTCTTTATATAGAGTTTAGCTCAACTTCCTTTACAATAGAGTAATAGTATCTCATGTGAGATCCTTAGATCTAGCCTAGGGAGTTGTAAAGAATTATTTCCTCTAACTAACTAATCAAAATGTTGAACACCTAATCCGATGTTGGTTATGGTGTGGAATATTAACAGTCATTGGAGTTCAAGAGACCACTTGGATATGGAAACCAAGGGTCATAAGAACATGCATTTTATATGTTCATCTTTTTGAATAATATGGATATCACGAGTTATCTAAATCTTGTCTATTATTTTCAGAGTGTTTAACATGGTATCAGAGCACACGTCCACACGTACTCTTGGCTTGCTCAAGTTTTAGCCACTAGTTTTCTATGGCCTTTCTGTGCATGTCAGTCCTGCACCTTTGCCCATAGTCCTAAAATAACAAAATTGATGTTCTCTTGCACACCTAGGTCTGCAAATCCTCAGTTGAAGCTGCTCCTTGAATAGCGCTGGTCTGAGCTGTGTATGCTCTGGATTTATCAGAGTAAGCATTTGTTTGCGCTGTCATTGACTCGAGTGTCTCTTACTGTTGTAACTGTCGTAACCTATCTGCACGTTCAAACATTTGGTGATGTTGAAATGTTACCTTCTTGCTTCTAAACATTACCTCAGTGTGAGTTGGTCTGCATTGTGCGATCCCTAGGTTCCACTGATATCAATGACAATGCCACCAACATGAGGACGTTGAGGTGTTGTATACCCAACATTTGCAAATTCAAGGTGGAACCAGTTTTCAAACGGTCATGACCACGACCATTCACACTTGCATTTTCCTCATTTGAAACTAGATTGTTTTCAACCTCAAATGCTTCAGCTTCACCAGGAATCTGCTTATCTCGTACACCATGTTGCCAGCCACCCAACAACTTCTGTGAATCCCTTAAAAAAATTGCAAGGGCACTTGAGACCACATTTTATAGTGAGATGTTCTTAAAAACGACAAAGTTTGCGCTGTGTGCTTGAGCGAATTTGTGTTGGATGACTAGTAATAAGGAAGGGAGAGCATTATAGTATGCCACAAAAAAATTGAGGATTTGAAGAAAGATTGGAACAAAAGGAGGGCACTAAGGTTTTCTCTTTAATAATTTCGAAAGCAATCTTCTACATCACAATTGGGAGCAACGATTATTTCCTCACCTACTATTCAACACCATCGAATCTTGAAATTAGATCTCAAAGCGTTGATGTAAGAGTGAACCGAAGCATTAAGGAGTTTCTATAGACCTTACAACATGCACACTAGCATGAAGCTCAACAAAGAATCTATTTATATTCAGAACATAAGGCTTGACTTTGCTCGATTTTGACTTTCAATCATATGATACATCAATCTTTCTGAATATCGATTGATTTAAATGGATTCTGCTATGTTCGGTGAACTGATATATAGCTATATGTGACAAATTTTAAGTGTTGTTTGGGCTAAGTTCCTCTTTGTAGCATAATGCCCATTTGGATAATTGCTTGTTGCTGTGGAACTCTTAGCCATCAACGATTTAATTGAAGTTTCAGTAGCAATGTGGGAAAAGATAGCAACAATCTCTTTCTTCTGTATGAGGTCTCCCCTAGTGGTACCAAATCCTTTGGGTTCATAATGGGTGACCCTAGTGATGAACGAGTGGTGGTCCTAGAATACTAACCACAACAAGTATTACATTCACCAACCCTATATGTTGGTTCAGGTGCAACATTCTGCCAAAAATGATTTAGTTGCATCAATTGTGCTGTCTGGCAACATAAATTTTCAAGGTTGTTTTCATCCTTTGACTCGGGCAAACTACCTTGCTTTTCCTCTGCGTGTAATTGAATATACTTATACTTCCCAGATATTGTGAAAAGACATAGGTACTCTTGCTCTAAGAATCACATTTTTATTAGCTGCTTGCTTGGACACATGCATCTTAGATTTTCTTGCTTTGATTCTGCATTAACCCTTCATTTACTTGAACTGGAGAAAATGGCCAAAGTTGATGAAGTATTAGAGTTACTAAATACTTTGACACTCTCCACTGTTGATGGGATAGTAAAAATCAACAAGTACACTCCCTTTGATATTAGAACTTGTTTGGAAAATGCACAAGACAAAATTGACTTTTTGCAACTCGAATCACAAATACAACAAGATGAGCTACAACAACGTAGACACCATTTTGAACTGTTCTTTGTTTAGAACAATGCTCTATTTGAGTTTGAGACAGACTCCCATCAGTTGCTAGAAACTAATCATATCATTGAGGTTGAGGTTGAGTCAGTGCCCAATGCAAGAGTAGATTTGCACGCAGATGCTAAATTTAGCCTACACTTCCCAAGCCCATCATCAGACCTTGGGAAGAGCTTGTCAGCAACAAGTAAAAAACTGATCTTGGATATGACAAGGATGCGTCCTTTCATATTTTGGACTAATCCAAGCCCATTCAGTTTCATAGTGCTGGATTTCTTCACAACAACTCAGTTTCATCTGTGCCAAATCCCGCTCCTCTTCCACAACAAGCACATATTGTCAAATGACGACACCATAATCGATTTGACCATGTGAAAGATTACGTTTTGATATTCACCCATGTGAGCACTACCATAAAAATACTCATCTTTCAAACAAATGCTTTAGAAACAAGCTTCCTGCAAGGATGAAGATTCACCTTGGATGAAATTAATCAGGCTTAAAAATTATTAAAAGTCAAAGTTAAAAAAAACCCCACTCACTAATTTTTGTATAGCCCACCAAAATTTAGGGGGGGGGGGGGATAAAAATATTAGTTTTTTATTAAACCATGTGCAACAAAGAAAGTGGATTGCAGATCTGCCCTAGTTGATTTGAAAACCATGGAGGGGGGGCTCCGCAATTCATGAGAGGATGCCACATAATAACCAGTAAAACTGGGTGGTAAAAATTGAGGACCCCTCCCTTCCTTAAATGTCGGTAGGTAGACCCCCCCTACCCCCTGCAAATTTTTTTAACTGTTGATTATTTTAAACATGTGAGTGGATTATTACGTTGGGATTGGGAATAATCTTAGGTTTAATTTTATCAATATAAAATTAATTTTTATTTAATAATTAATGGTAAAATTGTAATTAACATATAGAATCGTAATAAATTATTGATTAAAATATAAATAATTTTATTATTTTCCAAACTTTGGGATTTCAGGACCGCGGGAGAATAAACTGTTGGAAAAATGTAATATGTTCGGTCTTCATTAATGTCTTGAGTCTGATGTAATTATAATTATTATTATATTATTATTGTGACTTATTAAAGCATGGGTTTCATGCTTGGGTCACCATGTTTTAGGTCAAAGTCCCCATTGATGACTTCTAGGATTTATTCAAAGTCAATAGAGTCATAGTACTTTTAAAGAGCCCCTTCCTAGGCTTTTGAATCATGTAAAAAGTGTTAAAATTGGCAACTACGACCAAACTCCACATGGGTCATCTTATTTATGACAACTGATATTTTTCTTGGATTCCTCTCTCTCAGAAGTGGAGGATTGATCTAAAGTCATCCGATTCCGACATGTACAAATGAAGTTATGAATTTATTTTGATTATGGGCAAATTGTCAAGGTCGCCCAACAAAATTATGTAGGCTCAGAAGCCCAACAATGACGACTATTCATCCTCAACGTTTGCCATAAATACATGATGCCTTGGCCTCATTTGGACACACTCATCTTCACACCTTTCTCTCTCTCCTCATCGATTGAGTACAGATTGCTGGGCCTCTCTCACTCCACACGTTCGAAATTTTAGGAGAGCGAAATTTCAGTTGGTCGAAATTTCAAAAGAGCGAAATTTCAGGAGGCCGAAATTTCAAAAGAGCGAAATTTCAGGAGATCGAAATTCTGGACTGTTGACTAGCGCTGATTGCAGCGAGGGCTGACCGCAGGTGCGCTGTTTGACAAGACATTGACTAGGCTAAATTTGACTGTTTTGTGGGCTGATTCATCTTGTTATTTGGAGGCTGAAGTTGACTGAAGTTGACCAATTTGTTTAGGGTCAAATCTGCCCTGTTGACCAACATTGACTTTTCTGGTTAGGGCTCTTTTGCTGCTATTACAAATTATCAGATTTATAAATTGTACTCTCTCTCTCTCTGTTGAACTATTGAAGACTATAAGAAGAATTGATCAAGGGTTTCCCCACATTGGGGTTTGTCCCTCGTTGGTGCCACATCTTGTGTGCTCTTGTCTTGGCTTGTCTTCTATTGTTTATGTTTATGTTCTATCTGCATTTTACTATCATGTTGATGTGATTGCTAATCTGAATATCGATACTGGGCTAATAAAGAAATTGAAGTAAAATTGCTCTAAAGCATAGAACATACCATTGCTGCCTAAAATTAACATGGTATCAGAGCTAAGGTGAAGACAAAGTCCAAGTAAGAATGAAAGAGCAATCACCAAAGACAGTTGGACAAGGACAAAAGGCTCAATGGGTTCCTCATCCTACTTCCTGGCTAAAGACAAGCTCCATGATAAATCTGACTATCATGGATGGAAGATGTCTCTTGATTTGACCTTGGAAGAAAAAGAAGTGGACTTTGTGCAGGGTAAAATCCCTGAACCTCCTTCAGATGCACTGGCTGTTGCGAAGACCAAGTACAATAGGGCTGAAGTCAAAGCAAAGAAGATTATCAGGGATTCCATTGACAAGCATCTGGTGGCCTACATCTCTGAATTGAAGACCTCCAAGGAGATCTACGATAGGTTGGTCAGCGTGTTCAAGGTTAGTAATTCTAATCAAATTCTATTTCACAAGAATAAGTTGGAGGATATTAAGAAGGGCAAGGACGAGGACATTCAATCCTATTTCTTGAGGACTACTGAGATCAAGAATGATCTACTCTTGATTGGAGATGTCATTCCTGATAGGGAACTCACTCTCACCACCCTTGGAGGACTCCCACCTGAGTGGTATGTATTTAAAACCAATACTCAATTATGATCGAATTCCAGGGTTTGAAGAATTGATGTCGAGATGCATTCAAGAAGAAACAAGAATGCTGGAGCAAGAAATGCCTTCTAATAGAAGCAACCCAACGGCATTCTCTACTCATGCCAAAAGGAGAAATAATGCAGGGTCTAAAGGTCATTTCCATGGAAAGCCTGGATCTAAGGGAGGAAGGAAGGGCAAGTGTTTTTTTGTAATAAGTTTGGCCACTATGCAAGGGAGTATCCAAATAGAAGAGACACATCGCATGATGATGATTACAATCATTCCAGAGGCAACTTCAACAACAAAGATCAAAGGAATGGCAGGTCCAATGGCAAAGAAAAAAGGAATGCGAGACATAAAGGAAATGGTCGACCCTCCAAGAAATCAAGGAACTCTAGGTATGAAGAATCAAATGTTGATAACAATAAGCAAAAAGAGTACTATCTTATATTGGCCCTCTCCATTGCCTCTCCTCCAGTCACTTTGGGAAATTGGCTGATTGATAGTGGTGCCTCAAGGCACTTCACTAGATAAAAAGAACTTTCTCTAATCTGATAGAAAATGAGACAAACTTGGAGATCATCCTTGGAGACGATGCCACCTATCCCGTGAAGGGAGTAGGGAATGTTACCTTTCAATTGAATCAAGGTAACACTATTCATTTGCAAGTAGTACTATATGTACTTGATCTCAAGGAGAACTTGGTGTCCATTTCAGCCATGGAGGACAAAGGATTCAAAGAGGCATTCATCGATAGAAAGGTACATGTTTGGAAAAGAAATTTTAAAGATGGTTTTATTCTTGGGTTCAGGGTTGACACTTTGTATCAAGTTGGAGGAAGTCCATTGGGAGCCATGTCTTGCGACACATCTCTACAATATGAACTATGGCACTGGAGGTTTGCCTATCTTCATTATAAGGCCCTCCCCGATGTGAGAAAGATGGTGATAAGTATGCTCGAGTTCAAAGTAGAGCATGAAGGTGTATGTCTGGTATGCACCGAAGGAAAACTTACAAGGGGACCATTCCCCTCAAGTAATAGCAAGACCACAAATATATTGCAATTGATCCACTTCGACATATCTGGTATGATGCCCATAAACCCTTTGGGAGGATACTTATATTATCTCACCTTTACGAATGATTATTCTTGCAAGACCTGGATCTACTTCTTGAAGAAGAAGGATAAAGTGTTCACCTGGTTCTGACACTTCGAAGCTTTGATCGAAAACCAATCCGAGAAGAAAATCAAAATATTGGGGACTGATAATGGGATCCAGTACGAATCTAATGAATTCCAAGATTATTGCAGAGAAGCTGGCATTAGGAGGGAGACTACAATGCCATACACTCCTGAGCATAATGGTGTGGCTGAAAGGAAGAATCACTCTATTGTAAAAGCCATTTGTGCCATGCTTCATGATCAAGGCCTTCCGAAGTTCCCATGTGCTGAAGCTGCAAATACTGCCATGTATGTTCAAAACCAATGCCCTCATCAGCATTGAACTCTAAGACTCTCGAAGAAATGTTCACTGGTAAGAAACCTGATGTCTCTCATTTTAGAATTTTTGGACGTCCCGTATATTTTCACGTGTCGAAAGAGAAAAGAAGCAAATTGGGTGCAAACTGGGTGCAAAGGAAGTTGAGATAAAGTCATGGTGTCACCTTTGACAAAGATATGGCCCTTAGGAAGATCAACAACCTTCCTATCCTAAGGAAGGACAAAGAAGCTAACACCGAAGTCAGGGTGAAAAAGAGGACGAAACGATGACTGAGCGTAGGTTGGAGAATACTTACAAGGAGGGAGACTGTGTTCTTGTGGTGGACGCAGAACAGGAGGAGCCTGTGGTAGACACAGAACAGAGAAAGTCAGTAGTGGATGCAGAACAGATGGCCGACGAGGACGAGAAGAGAGGACAGGAAGAGATTTGTGGATATGCTTCTCAAATCAGTGCAGGATCTGTCGAGGCAGATTGAGATGATGGGGTAGAGATTCACGGCAGTAGAGGCCAGAGAGCGTGAGAGCCCACGAGTTTTTCAGATTGGTGAGGGATCAGGTGCATCCCATCACTTGCCAGAGCAGCGTGATACTGTGCAGCAGGTGGCCTCACATGCCCCTACACACTCTACCATGCCCACTTTCTTAGGAGCAGACACGGGGGCCGTAGCCTAGTAGGAGGCAGAGCTCGAACATATGGGCACTTAATTTGCAGAGTACCAGGCCTATCGGCAGGAGTTCAGGGAAGCCCTCTCATTCAGAGATTTTGTTCAGCTCCAGCGGGACAGTAGACTCCGCGACCATCACAGAGGGTACCGACATTACCATGATGGTGACACCCACCGTGCAGCGAGTAGATTCCACTTGCTCACGTTTGATGGTTCGTCAAACAGTTCAACAAAGTCTTGGGTGGAGAAGCTGGACATTTATTTCCAGCTTAACCAAATGTCGGAGACAGAGGCCATCAAGGTGGCAACATTGCATTTGGATGGTGAGGCCCAAGATTGGTGGTTTCATGGGATGGTTACACTGGGGCACTCCCCAGTGACAACATATGCCGAGTTTACCAGGAGACTGATGGAGCGATTTGATCGGAGGGATCCAGAGTAGCATTTTGTTGAGCTAACGAGGCTCAAACAGACAGGGAGCCGAGAGACCTACACTGCAGGTTTCTTGAGGGTCTCTGTGATGGTGCCAGACCTATCCACGGCATAGCGGGTCTATATGTATGTTGAGGGGTTAGCAGAGCCACTTCGGGGTTTAGTCCGATCCACGAAACCGGCCACACTCCAGGACGTTATCAGCAGGACCTGGGACTTACAAGATGTCTTACCCAGGACCTGAACACCTTACCCCCAGAGACAGACCTTTCATTCTAAGGAGAAGGATGTGAGGATTCCTCCTCCAAAGGGGAATCCAGGACGAGTACAGCTTGATGATGATGCCAGGAGGGAGTTGAAGAAGAAGCGTTGTGCTTCACATGTCAGGAGCCGTGGGCACCGAGACATAGATGTGTTGCTGGAAAAGCACATTTTATTGAGGTCTTCTCCGAGAGTAGTGGAGAAGAGGATGACGAGGATGATGTGGAGGCAGGAGATAGCCATGCCATACAGGGATCGTTGCCACCTCCACTGCCAGTAGCAGGTGGTGCATCTTTTGCACCCACCGGAGGGGCCCTTGCAGCATTGCGAGGAGTTCCCAAGTATCTGACGCTACTCGTACGGGGGACAGTACGTGGCCAGCGAGTATTAGTTTTGGTGGACAGTGGGGTGACCCACAACTTCATCGATGCCCAAATGGTTGAGTGGAGAGGTATACAGACAGAGAGCGTCGATGGGTTTTCAGTCTTGGTCCTAGGAGATCAGACCATGACGTGTGCTCGTTATGTTCCAGAGCTTTCAGTGACGATGGGCACCTACACGTTGACTGACCACTTTTTCGTGGTCGATAGTCCGGACACCAACATGATACTGGGTGTTCAGTGGCTTATCACTCTAGGGAAGGTCACGACAGATTGGAAGACCCTAGAGATGGAGTGGGATGATGAGAAGACAGGGAGGCATGAGAAGATACAGGGGCAACACACATATCCTCCTCAGACTGTTTCGGCTCATCGGATGGAGGCAGTGTTCCGGAAGGGAGACATAGAGTGGGCAGTGGAACTGTGTGAATCAGAGGCAGGGACTACAGGGCAAACGATACATCCAAAGATACAGTCCATCCTTGATCGGTATGCCATAGTGTTTGGGGAGATTCCACCAGGACAGCCACCGGATCGAGGGTTTGAGCACACCATCGAGCTTGTGCAGGGCATACAGGCCATGATCACCACCCCCTATAGGCACCCCAAGGCCTATCGGGATGAGATTGAGCAGGCTATCCAAGAGTTGCTGGCTCTTGGGCATATCCGACTGAGCATGAGTCCTTTTGCTTCTTCTGTGGTGTTGGTGAAGAAGAAGGACGGTATATTGAGGATGTGCATTGACTACAGGGCCCTGAACTAGAAGACCCTGAAGAACAGGGACCCCATACCCAGGATCGATGAGTTGATGGATGAGTTGAGAGGGGCACGTTTCTTCTCAAAGATTGATTTGAGATTTGGGTACCATCAGATTCACGTGAGGGAGAAGGACATTCCCGAGACCGCCTTCAGGTGTCCATATGGGCACTTTGAGTTCTTGGTGATGCCTTTTGGGCTAACCAACGCCCCAGCTACATTTCAGTCCTGTATGAATCACATTTATAAGAAGAGCTTCGGCGTAAATCACATGAAAAAGACATTTGTCGACGCGTTTCGAACCAACCAGTGTGGTTCATCGTCAGGACAAGTTGAAGAAACAGATCTGGCCTAGCATGTTAAATAGACTGAGCAGAGACTTCAACGGCTACATAACGGCTATTTTTGACTCTAGGACCCAGGCCAAACTTATATTAATAAATTTAATATTATTATTATTTTTATAATATTAAGATTAATAATATATTATTTATTTCTAGAAATAAACAAAAATTAGGTACAATGAATAGTATCATAAGTAATTTATTTAATTAAATAACTTTATGTTGTTAATAGAATAATAGTATTGGTTATTCTTATTTATGTAACCCAATTTATTTCTTCAAAAAAATTCAATTCAACGCAAATAAGATTTTATTTATGTAACCCAATTTATTTCTTCAAAAAAATTTATTCACAGCAAATAATAATTTTATAACCATTATAATTCATATTATATTCTTATTATTATTTATTTTTTTTTTTTTTTTTTCTGGGCAAAGGCTAAACTATTTATATTAAAAGAAAGAAAAATATGTACAAGAGGTCGAAACCTCTGAGAGCGCATGAACAGCTCTCTGACAAGAGATCCATACCATAACTGGTAATAACAGTCCTTGACACATTACCGGTACTCAAAATACATTGACAGTTTACTGTGATGGACAATACAGCCTGTAAATAACTAAAACTTAAACTTATGCTGACAAGACAAAATACATGCTGACTCGACAAACCAGAAGTTGACAAGATGAAACCAGGATTCCTGAAGGGAGAGAGAGGCTGGTGAGAGGACACACGTCCAACCTCCGAACAGATGGCGTCGGCTGAGCGAAGGTGGCGGAGGACATACGTCCGAGGACCAGTAGCAGGCTGAGCGTAGGTGGCGTGCAGAACGCGAAGAGGGTAGGTGCCAAAACACCCGTAACCAAAACCAAGGCCGAACAGACCTCCGAAGGTCATCGAACCAGAATCAAAATGCCAAAAAACACAGGAGATACAGCTTACTCCTTTCCAGTTCCAGCAGCCACCTTGTCTTCGTTTTCCTTCTGCTTGGCAGCTTGCTGCTCGGCTTCCCATTCCGCTTCCTCTCTCTCAGGATCTGGCACAAATTCAATTTCCATGCCGCATGGAATATCCTCCAGTCGCAGAAATCCTGGAGGGAGAATAGGATACAGCCTTCCACCAAAGAAACGCTCAGGCTTCTTTGCCTCCTCAGGTATCTTCTTATCCGTAGAACTGGTGATTTCCATATCAATTAGGCTGCAGATTTCCCTTAGGGCTTCATTCTGTTCCTTGGACTGAATGCCAGTGCTATCTTCTTCTGGCTTACTCTGAGAGGAGGGTTGGTAGGAGCTATCCTTCTGGCTGCCTCCCTGAGGGGATTTGTTGGAGCTTAGCTCCTGCTTCTCAGAAATACCCTTACCCTTACCCTCTGCACTATCTTCCTCCGTGAACACCACCGTGATGAAGGTTGAAACAATAGGTCTGTTGGTGCGACGAAAGTATCTAAAAGTCACCACCTGCACCGAATTGTCCGTGTCTGAGTCGGAATCTGCATAGCCCGGGGAGCTGGGTGAAGCGAAAGCCAGCGGGGATACCCTTCGAGGACCTTGAACGCCCCTGCTTCCATGTTTCCTGCCTCGACGCGGCGATGCATGACCCCTAATTGGCATTTTGAGCCTGCCAAAATGAAACAGAGTTTTCTGGATTCGGCTTTCAGAGAGCAAATGAGACAGAGGAGGCCAGATTTCACTCTGTTCCTTGCCTCTGAAGCGAGTCTGCTTCACCCTAACACTCCCTTTCTCAACCCACAAACCCACATTCTCTTGCAGAGCAGAGCCGAGATTCTTTGCCTGTTCAGACAGGCTTATCCAACTTAAATCCCTGTTCCCAAGCATTCTGGCAGCTTCTACCATAACTTCTTGGTAGCTCGGGCTGTAAGAATGGCAATGAATGCCATTGAAAATGCATTTAATGGGCTTCATTAAACGCAGGTTCTTCCGTCCGAGGGCGCCGCGTGACGGTCACGTGGCAAGCATCATGCAGCATGTCACCCGCATCCGGGTATTAGTATTATTCTATTAACAACATAAAGTTATTTAATTAAATAAATTACTTATGATACTATTCATTGTACCTAATTTTGTTTATTTCTAGAAATAAAATAATATATTATTAATCTTAAATATTATAAAAAAATAATAATATTAAATTTATTAATATAAGTTTGGCCTGGGTCCTAGAGTCAAAAATAGCCGTTATGTAGCCGTTGGAGTCTTTGCTTAGTCTATTTAACATGCTAGGCCAGATCTGTTTCTTCAACTTGTCCTGACGATGAACCACACTAGTTGGTTCGAAACACGTCGACAAATGTCTTTTTCATGTGATTTACGCCGAAGCTCTTCTTATAACTATGATGGATCACAGAAGCCTCAATTCTACAATGAATCACATCTTCCGTAGTCACTTGAGGAAGTTTGTGTTGGTATTCTTTGATGACATTCTCATTTACAATAGGACTTGGGAGGAGCATCTCCAGCACATTGAGACGGTATTGCGTATCTTACAGGAGCAGCGGTTCTATGCCAAACTCTCCAAGTGCGAGTTTGGGTTGACGGAGATGTTGTATCTGGGACACATCATAGGGGTGGATGGTGTGAGGATCCATGAGGAGAAGGTCAGGGCCATCAGAGAATGGTCGGAGTCGAGAAATGTGACGGAACTTCGAGGATTCATTGGCATTTGTACTTACTATCAGAAGTTCGTCAAAGGTTTCTCGCAGCTTGCTACACCCCTGACAGATTTGACGAGGAAGGGGGCATTCAGTTGGTCAGATACGACGCAACGAGCCTTTGACAGGCTCAAGGAGGTTATGAGCAGCTGCTCAGTGCTTGCGTTGCCAGATTTTATGCAGCCATTTATTTTGGAGTGTGATGCGTTGGGAGAGGGGATCGACGCAGTGTTGATGTAGGGAGGTCATCCTATAGCCTTTGAGAGTCGGAAGCTCCTTCCGCACGAGGGGTTGTATTCTATATATGACAAGGAGATGCTGGCCATCATGCATGCATTGGCTAAGTACCGGCAGTACTTGGTAGGTAACAGGTTCAGGGTGAGGACTGATCACAACAGCCTCAAGTTTTTTTTGGAGCAGAAGTAGCTACAAGAGAGGCAGCAGAAGTGGATTAGCAAGATCCAAGCATATGACTTTGACATTGAGTATGTCAAGGGTAAGAACAACGTGGTAGCAGATGCCCTTTCACGTAGACTAGCCACATTGTCTCTTATGAGCTTGGATACAGACTGGAGGGCTCGACTCTTAGTAGAGTACTCCAAGGACAGGTTTGCATGCGAAGTTCTGGATGGCCAGGTGGCAGATGACAGGTACAGGGTGGTCAATGAGATCATATATTACAGGGACCAGATCTTCTTAATTGAGGGGCCTCAGCTCAAGAAGAAAATACTCTAGGCATCACATGATTCACCACTGGCAGGACATCAGGGGTTTACCAAACTCTACAGGGCCATTAAGGAAAGGTTCTCATGGAAGGGCTTCAAGGAGGACGTACTCCAGCACATCCGGGAGTGCGATGTTTGCCAGAGGAACAAGGGAGAGATGAGCCATCCCGCGGGATTATTGCAGCATCTTCCCATTCCAGAGGGGAAATGGGAGAGTATTTCGATGGACTTCATCACAGGGTTGCCCATGGTACAGGGCAAGGATTGCATCTTTGTCGTCGTTGATCTTCTGACGAAGTACGCACATTTTTTTGCCATATCCGCACACTATACAGCAGAACAGGTGGCCGAGCTGTTCTTTAGAGAGATCTTCAGGCTACATGGTCTTCTTAAGACCATCGTCAGCGATAGGGACAACCGTTTCATGGGGGATTTTGGCAGGAGCTTTTCCGGTTGGTGGGGACAGAGTTGACACCGAGTACCAGTTATCACCCATAGACGGATGGGTAGACAAAGATAGTTAACAAGTGGCTAGAGGGCTACTTGCGTAACTATGTCAGCGGGCAGCAGTGAGCATGGTTGAGGTGGCTACATCTAGGGGAGTACTGCTACAATACTTCACATCACATGTCCATTGGTATGTCACCATTCTATGCCTTATATGGCTATCAACCTTTATCTTTTTCTTACGTGATGTTTGGTGATAGCAAGGCTCCCAGAGCCAAGATTTGGATCCAAGAGAGTTAGGATATTCTCCGAGCTCTCAAGGATAACATGGCTACAACGCAAAACCAACAGAAGCTGTATGCCGATAGGGGTCGGGTGGAGAGACAGTTCGAGGTAGGGGACATGGTCTACCTACGACTACAGCCATACTGACAATCGTCACTAAAGCAGAAGGGGGATGAGAAGCTCAAGCCCCGCTTGTATGGGTCGTACAAGGTTGCATATGAGCTGGAGCTGCCCCAAGGCAGCAAGATTCATAACGTTTTTCATGTATCATGCCAGAAAAAGGCATTGGTGCAGCAGGTGACAGTGACAGATGAGCTATCACCCATGGATGACGAGGGGCATTTGGTATTGCAGCCGGAGGCTATCATTTTGATACCAGGGAGAGGCGGCTGCGGAGCAGGACGGTCTGGGAATTCTTGGTGAGGTGGAAGAATTTGCCGGATGAGGATGCCACTTGGGAGAGTGAGAGGATCTTGCAGCATCCATCACTTCAGTTGCTTGAGGACAAACAACATTTTGTCGGGGGAGACTGTAATATTCCTAATTAGTTATGGCTAATTGGAATATTCGATTTTGTTCAATTTTTTCCTTCTATAGTTATTTGTAAATAAAAAGTGAGGAAGGGGGAACATAACTCACTTTAGAATAAAAATTCACTTCCTAGGTATCACAACGTTGTGACTTAAAGGGGAGCTAAGGGGGCCAAAGGGGGATGCAGAAATGATGTCCACACAGACACATGGAGAGTCTGCGTAGGAGGGAAGAACACATGGCAAGAGGAGAAGCACGCAGGAGGAGGTGAGCCTAGGGATTGTGAGAGGCAGAGGTTATAAAATAGAGTGGAGCCCTCTCATTTTGGATCATTCAGTTATGTGCATTTTGAGCTAGTCATTTCGACTTCTGAGCATGCTCGCTGTTTAGCTGGTTTGCAGCACTGTTTAGTGCATTGAGTGTCTCCGTTTGGAGATCTCACCCTTAGCCCTGAGGGACTTCGAGTGCCTGCTCGGGCAAGGTATTTCTATCGGTATTTCAGCAGTAGTTTTACCAGCATTTCAACAGCAGTTTCATCAGCATTTTGGAGGACTGCGCAACACTTGGAGAGGGACGCAGTTCCTTTTGGTTGTAGTGCTGGATTGGGGTTTTGCAGGTGGATTTATGTTGGGAGATTGAGCAGGGGTCCAACTCTTGTCTCATTGGAGGATTTTCCCGAGTTTTAGGTAGTGTTTCAGGCAGAGTTAGAGGGGTTTTCTTCAGTGGCAGCGCAGGGCATTGAGGAGCTGCGCAGAACCCCAAGAGGGTGTTTTTTGGGGGTCGGCCATTCTAGAAAAGATTTCAGGGTTTTTCTGGGTTTCTTGAGTAAAGCCCAAACAAAGAGTTTCAACGTTTTTCGAGGAGGGGAGCAGCCCCAAATCATCATTTGTTTTCTAGCAGCATCCACGCAGAGAGGCCATTCTTGTCATTCTGAGAGTATTTTGTCACTTGCCTTGTGCAAGTTGAGGTGCCATTTGTCTAATCACCTCTTGTACTCATTTTATTGCTCAATATAATAAAATGGCTTAGCATTTCTCGCTGCATTTCTTGTGTATCTGCTTATATTTCCTGTTTACATTATTATATGCTGTTCCACTGTTATTTTATCATTTCTGGGTTATTATCTGCACATATTTGGTTGGAGTTTTGCTGGAGTTTGAGGAATACTCCGGGTTAGGAATATTACAAAATACTCTAGAAGACTTGGAATATGTACATATCCATTGAGATACAATAATATATGTTAAATGTATGAGTAAGAATGATGATACAATTGAGAGTGAGGGTCCTGTATATATAACCAGGTAAGCACCCTTTCACGAGCGGTCAGGTCATGTCAGCTTAGACATGACTCTTTGTTTAACTAATTATTAATTAACTAATCATTATTACAATTATTTATATTTATATTATTTATATATATTTTATTCGTAATATTGCCTTCCTCCTCAAAAAGCGTTGTCCTCAAAGCTTGTTAATGAAAGGACTTGATCTATTTTTTGCTACAAATGTCTTCTCGTTTTGGGACAGTCATCTTTGTTGATACAAGTTGATATGATCCTTGGAGTGACATATAAAACTGTCGCCCAGATGAAGGATTTGACCATCCGAAATTAATATTTTGGGAAATCTTTTGATTACTAGAAATTTGTGATGAATTGTTATCATTGGACTGAGTTATGCACACTTTAGTATTGTTCAGAACATAAGTTCGTTGTTTATGTTCTGAGTGATATGGATTCGTAGATTGATTTAGATGTATGTTCTTGTGATTCAGATGTAGATAAAAAGTTCCTTTGATTTCCCTTATCATGTGTTTGTCTAGATTCTGATTTACTTCAGGTTCCGATGTCGTTGAGTTGGTTACAAAATCTTCACTTGGAATTTCCTTCGTCTCAACGTCTGAGTGTGTTTTTTCTTTAACTGATGTGTCTTTATCTTGATTTGTGGTATTCACTGGATCAGTATTCATTCCATTTTCTTCTACTTGGACTGAAATGACTAGAGACTTTGATACTACTTCTTGAAGTTGTACTAACTTGTCATTAAGTGACCTCTTGTCACATTTAATCTTCTTTATTTGTATAAGGAGGTTTTAGTTATGATTCCTTAGATGTAAAACCTCTTTGCTTTCTGGATTGTTGATTTTATTCTTATTAGCCTCACCATCTTTTAAACTTTTGATTTGTTCTAATAATGTATGATTAAGGTTCTTTAAACGTAAATTTTCTTTTTCTTGTTCCAACAAGTGCTTTTTGAGTTCCTTCTTTAAGGCCTTAACTTTCTTGACTTGTTCAAGTAGTTTTTCATTGTATTCTCTGAGGCGCGAAAGTGTTTTTCATTGTATTCATTGGAGATGTCTTCTTCAAGCTCTTTCTGCTTCTTTGGTATAGTTTTTTTATTATCTTGAAACATTAATTCTGAAATATCCTTAAAGTTTTCTGATGAAGGCTTTATAGGTTTTGACTACATTGTCACATCTTGGAAAATGGTCATCTTTCTCTTGTAAGGAAACATCAATTTTTTTTTTCTAAGTTTAACATGAATGTACTCAAATCTTTTAACTAAAGTTGATCCAAAATGATGTCATTTTTTGGGTTAAGCATAGATTATGACACAGAATTGAGATATGTACTCGTAATGATCAATTGTCACTTGTAAATTTTTAATTTCATATTATTTTCTGCCAAAAAGCTTTCTCGTTCGCCTATTTTTGGCTCTAGAATTAATAGTTGATTTGTCAAATTAATATTAATGTAATTATCCTCGATGTTTGGATTAATAGCGATACTAATTTCTTCCCTTTGGATACACCCTTTTAATGTAAATAATCTAATATCTACAATTGGAATACCTTTATATGAGAATCTTCCTTCTTTTCTTTTCGAATTAGGCTCCATTTTTGCTTGTCAATAATTTTTCGTGAGCGACACTAATATATTCTTTCTTTATTTTATTTTTTTCAAATAAACACCATATTTTTTATAATATATATAGGAGTTGTCTTTAGTGTGACTTTTTGGAAGCTTTTTCGGTGGATTTTTATGTCTATTTTTTAAAAAATCTGGCAGGAATTCATTGAAATCACAAGTTTGATGGGTAAACCCTGCACAATAAAAGTTCCCTAAGGGTTTTTCAGGGTGTTGAATCTATATATAGAGTCCAAAAACGAGTTTAAATAACACAAATCATGATTTCACCACAAATTTTTACGCCGGATTCTAGCACCGGAAACTCCAAAAAATCGCACCGGAAACTCCAAAAAATCGCACTCTATATATATATATATTATCACACTCTTCTCTTTTAATTTTTAAATTATTTTTAATAATACTTCTGATTTTTTTAATTGTCTAATAATAACCTCTCTTAACCTCTCTTTCTTTTAAGTATAATTCACGCTTCTCTTTCTTTTAAGTATAATTCACGCTTCCCTTTCTATACTTAGGAGTATCACAACTTTCTTCCTTCTTACCTTTATAATTTTTTCCTCCAAAAAAGTAACTTAATATTTTATAATATTCTTTAAAAATTACCTCAAAAATACATTTCGTATCCTTTGACTTACTCAAAGCACTTTAATAAATACCTTTACGTTTATTGAATCAAATACCCTTATGTTTATTTGAATCAAATCACACTTTGATTTTGTATAATGTTCTATGTAGCCTTGTTTAAATTCCTTTAATATATAAATAAATATGAAGGCTTGGAAATTATTTAAATTAGAATTCTTATAAATAACAGTCTCATAGGCCATCTTTAGCAGTGTGGAAGTTAAAATATATATACATATATAACCTTGTTTCATGTACTAACGCGACTCCATTTGTATGGACTCAACTGCACAGGTCTTTTGACAAGGGTATGTTCTACCAATGGTGGAAAACATTCAAACAGTGATATTATTGTAACTACTATATAACTCCAGAGTTCCTATGGCCCTGTCAGATTTACTTCAAAAATGATCAACACCAAAGTTTCCTGTATACGCCCGCTCAATCGATAACACTAAAAAAAATTATACGCAATTGCAGTACCAAACCATTGGTTTTATTTCCAATTATATAGTAGTTTTTATGGATTGCTCGGAATTGTGATCTAACGATTTTTTCTTTCTTTGTTTTCTTGTCAATGAAATTGGCTGTGAACTTTCAGGTTGCAGTGAAATTAGAGAAACTCTGAAACTTATATTCGGCTGCCGAATTGTAATCTCTTTTTTATTTTTATTGAAATTCCCCCTTTTTATTATTTTTTATGTATGTAATAGCTAGTTATATATATGATATTTATTTCTTTTAAGTCTTTTTAAATTTTTTTTTTCTATCTATTTTTTTAATAATAGTTTTCTGGGTGCTCGGAATGTGATCTCTGTTTTGCTAACGATTTTTTCTTGTCAATGAATTGGCTTGTGAACCTTTCAGGTTGCAGTGAAATTAGGAAACTCTGACTTATATTCGGCTGCTGCGGAATTGTAATCTCTTTTATTTTTATTTAAATTCCCTCTTTTATATTTTGTTTTGTATGTATAGCTGTTATATATATGATATATATATTCTTTTAAAGTCTTTAATTTTTTTTTATCTATTTTATTTTTCTAATAACTTTTTAAAATTATTTTTTTTTTCATAAATATTTTTTATTTTGACCTTTTTTTATTAAATTTTTAATGATGATATACTCTTTTTTAATTTTTTTTTTCTTCTTTAAAAAATTGCCAAGGGCCTTTGACGAACTCAGCAATGGAGAAACTCCAAAAGTGTAGCGAAATGCTTCAACGGCAACAATGTTGATGAGTTGCCGAATTTTTGATGACCAAGGGCCTGGATCAAGCTAACTCTGTGCAGTAGTGGAGCGGCCAAAGGATTGAACTACTCTGATACCAAATGGAACGAACAAAGTTTGTTCTTCAAGTTAAATACTCTAGAAGACTTGGAATATGTAGATCTCCATTGAGCTACAAGAATATATATTAAAATGTGTGAGTAAGAATGATGATACAATTGAGAGTGAGGGTTCTGTATATATAGCCAGGTAAGCATCCTTTCATGAGCGGTCATGTCTCCTTAGACATGCCTCTTTGTTTAACTAATTATTAATTAACTAATCATTATTGTAATTATTTATATTTATATTTTTATATATATTTTAGTCGTAAGAGGTTGCAACTGATCTCTTAACTGAGACATCTTCATGATATGGGTTGCAATGTCTTCTTCAAATGGGATTCTGATCTTGTACAATCTGAGGATGGGATTCTGATCTTGTACAATCTGCTCCTCAAGGCAATTTTCTGACCTGAGGTGCTCACTGAGTACCACTTGTTCAGTCTATCATAGATGTCCTTGGCCTTGTTCAGCTCTGCGACAAAAGGTATCAGATGATCTTTGATTGATTCAATCAAGATCCTTTGAGCTCTTATCTCACTTTTGTAATATCTGTTCCATTCATTTGTATCCTTCTTATTTGGTTCTGTAACCTTTCCCTGAACGTAATCCATGACATCATTCTCAATGAGAATGAGGTTGTCAATCCTCTTTTTCCACCCTTGGTAGTTAGAGGTCCCATCAAGCTTATTGCTCTCTTTGCAGAATGAAGTCATAATTGATGCTTGAGACATAAACTGAAGGTACTTACTTGGGATAAGACTGCCTCTATTACTTCAAGGTCAATAGAATGCTGCTCCTCTGCTTGCAGCTTTTTGATGCACAGGTCCGAAGAACAGACTGCTACAGAATTTCTTTAAATGCTAAGATAACCCTTTCTCAAGATGAAACAGAAATTTCTCTGAAGCCTTCTAAAATATCAATTGATTTTTGAATGCTTCAGTGACTGACAACAGAACTTGTTTTGCACTGATATCAGGTAAAATATCCTTGTTGTCACTGTCACACTATTGTGATCTTACTCACTGCCTGTATCTGGGCTTCCTTTTCAATGTGAACAGTCACTTTTAAAGTAGATTTATTATAGATGACTATGCTTTGGGACTAGGGCCTTCAAGACAAACCCTTTTGATATATCTCCTTCACAATTACAAAATGACTTCAAAAAGAATGCCACAGAAAATTCAAAAAGCAAATATATGTACCTTTTTGACCACAGGTCGGCTCACTGATTTGTATAGGCTCGGACTGTGTATATATATGCCAATCACGTCACTGTAGCTATGCATGCACATAAACTTCACACGTTCGAGGATCCCATACCACAGGTTCTTGTCTTCTATGCCACTTCACAAGTCAGTGAATTTGAACAAGGTTACTGTAGCTTGATGAATAGGCCTACTGTGCCTTCAATTTATTTGATCTAGGTCTTCTGTCATGCACAGAATTAAGATAGAAGTCTCGGCTACTTTTTCAAAATGACTGAAGCTTATTAAATAGGCCTACAATTCGGATTATCTTGAGACTATTGAAAGGACTGATCCACACTTGCAAGATAACCTTTAAACATGGAGTTGATCACAAATATTCTCAGAGCTTCAATCTTAGAAGATGACGATGGCTTGATAGACCTACTACTTCTTTTGTATAACTCGCACTAGGGTTCTTTTTATGCACAGGTGTATTGCATAGGTCTCAGTGTTTCCTTGAATTGTGGCTCTTTTAACAGTGGCTTTTAATTAGGACTCATGCCTAGATTAGCCCTTCAATGAAGCCAACAATACTCTCAATAAACTCGGTCTTGGATCTCTTTTATGCACAGGTGTTGAGAGTGGATGCCAGTCCTTTTTTTTAATATGGTTTGGGATCAGAACTTCGGCTCTTTGAGAATGTAATGATAATCTTCTTCTAGGGCTTCCAATAAGATTTATGCTCAGAACTTTAAATGGACGCTTTTAATGTCAAACTTCAGAATTATTTAACCCACTGTAATTTCGGATCCTCTGGAGATGGTTTCAGACCTTGTCTTTTGTTCCCAGATATGTGCTTGGGTGTTTGGTCCTCCAAGAGTCATAGACTTAGCTCTTCGGCACTTAAAAACAAGGCTTCTTATGCCCTCAATCTCCTTGTGTGAATCTGCAGCCTTATTACAGAAAGTAGGGCTAACTAAAGTGCCCAGAATTTTGGTCTTTTTACCTTAGGAGGTTCGGTCTAGGTAGATTATTTTCTTGTGATGAATTGGAGCCCAATAGATCTACTCTTATGCCCTCTCTTCAAAGCCCTAGCTCTGATTCCATGTCGAGAAATCTAGGGCGGAGTAGTTAGAGTAATTATTAATTTGATTTCTCTTAAATCTTGACACTTTATTGTGATATTAGGTTAGTGCCTCATCATTATTATATTGTTCAGTTCATTATCAAGACAAATGCCAATAAGAAGATCACAATGCAAACAAGAAGACACCAGAAATAGGCTCCAAGACAGGGCAAAACCCCACAAGGGGAAAACCCAGAAACTCTTCCTTATAGAATCAATTCGATGAAGACTTCCATGACCTTGACCCAAGACCAACCAAAGGACAAGCCAGCCAAAACCCTCCAACGAAATCTCTGCAATTTCAAACCTGAGGAAAACCTAGTTTCCTCCAGCAGACTCACACGTGTGAACTGTAGGAATGCTAGAGACAAGAAAATTCAACCTTCCTTCTTTCGTTGCTTCTCTATTGCTACCTCGCTCCTATTTCTCATTCTAGATCAGATCAAAGAACTCATTGCTTGAGTTGTCTCCAAATGAGGAGGAGCTCCTTCTTTTATAGGTGTTTTGAGGGTAGATTAGGCCTCTCCTAGGCCAGCTTGTCACTTTGGTGGCTTCTAGACACAACATTATACAATAATATTTATCTTTCCTTGATACAAGAGCCCTTCAAGGGACTTTACATTATGATCATGACTTTGACCTTTCAATAAACCCTATAGCACTCAATGGGTGCTTTGACCTAGGACAAATAATCAATGGGTAAGAAACCCATTTAATAAATAATTTATTTTTACAAATAATTCCTTTTTTCTTTTCTTTTTCTTTTGACAATTACAACAATAATTACATCATGACTCATGTACAATTATGAAGACCGACACTAGTTACATTTCAACACTCCCTCCTAACGAGGGAGGTATTCATAATTGACCACAGGTACAAGGACAATATCTCCATTGAATTATTCTCATAAGAGTCATCGGATTGGTAAGCCATCTTGAGCATCAACATTATGATAGGGTCCTTGTCAAAATGATAGCAATTGATCCCTCATTTCCCTTCTTCAATATGTAAGTAACCATCAACGTCCAAAGGGCTAGTGGGGTCATCATTCTCAAGGTTCTTGATATGCACAATGTTAGGGAGACAATTCTTAGAGAAGATTGGGCTATCTTTATTTCTGCTTCCTAGGGTATCCCTTTCTTCATGATCCTTTTTATCACTTTCATTATGTTGATCAGATAAGAGAGACTGTTCTTGTCCTTCTTCCCCTTTGCCACCTTTACTGCTAATTTCATCTATATGGGGCCTTCCTTTTCTTCATTATCTTGGGTAGTGCTAGGACCACTCTCCTTGCTTTGACAACCATCCCATCCTTCCATAAAAATCTCCTCAAATTGATCAAGACAGAGATGCTTCCTGAATGTAATTTACTATACCAATCCCAAGTGCTTCCCTTAAGTGTTATTGCAATGAGAATCATAACAACATCATCTGCAACTAGCCGGTACACAACAATTTCATTAGAAAATCTGAAAATAATTTCCCATAGAAAGTCATTTGCATGCTTTTGGGCACTAGAGACATTACTTCCATCAATTTTAGGCAACCACTTTTGGTGCTTGTCAGGCAACTAATAAATGGGATCAGGGTATGCATGAAAGTTCAATGGTTTGAATGAAGTGGACTTACGATAATCCATGGAATTTTGAATTCCTTGCTCATGGCATTTTTCATAGAGCCATTTCTCCCTTTGAGGAGGATCTTCCTGAAACTTATGGTCCTCATGGTGTAAAAATCTATCAATGAGGACTTCAATTGATGGGATACTTTTAGGTTCACAACCATAATGTAACCAAACAACATTATCCTCAAGGGAGTGTATGAACATATTGACAAGGGAATCTTGGTGAAGGACTCCAACTTGTTGGATATATTGGATAAACCTCTTGACATGATCATAGGCAGAGGCTGAATTACCATCATACTTAGGTGCCTTGAATCTTTTTGCATATTCATGGGCATTTGGGTACCCAGGGATGGCAATAATATCCAATACAGGATAAGATTTTGCCCAATTTGACATTGTTTTATGTATAGCATGTCAACCATATGAGGAGTTGCTAGGGTGAATTTGATGCCTTGATAGATACTTGCTTCACCGTACAAGCATTAACCTTGAAGTTCAATGAAGAACTACGGCTTTGTTCTTACAATGGAGTCGCCAAATATGATATATTAATATTGTCGTATGAGGAACAAGACACACGTCTCGTTTCCTTGGCAACAACGCCAAAAATGTTGCCACACAATCTAGCAGCGGTCTTAGGAGGGTTACCTAAGGGACAACTACTAGACCAAATGACAACAATGGGACAAAGACCGACTGTCACCTTAGTCAGTGTCCCTTGCTCTTTACAAACTTTCACTGATGGGAGGAGTTTCGTTATGAAGGAAATCACTAGAATAATAGGATTAATGGCTAGGTGTGGTGTGATTTCCAAAGCCCATTCAAAGGAGAGGCTCAGATAATGGCTTGATTGCTTCAAAGGCAAGATGATGGCTCTCCAAGAAAGGCTTATGAAGAGGTCTATACCTAGGACGAAAGGATACCAAAGATAAGGGATACACATAAATTAAGGCTTCCTATGGGAATAAAGGACCTCTCTTAGGGTTTGTGAGATAGTAATCATACAAAGTTTTGGGACCATAAGAGAGATCTAGGGGATTCCAAGCAAGGCTTAGGGTAGGTTAAGGAATGGTTAACTTCCAATGAGTTTTCAAGAGTGATTGACCTATGGAAAGCCGCTAACTAAAGAAGCATAGGAGCAAAAATGATGTTGGAGCTAGGGCTTGAGGTTTTTCCAAATCTAGCCCTGGGATTTGCTTCAAATTTTGAGGAGGCCTAGGGGAAACCCCAATGCAGTAGTGTGCCAACTCACTCTTTAAGGAGACCACCCTAATGCATTTCACATAGGCCCGAGGAGACCTTCTAGGGTTTGGGCAGAAAATGGAAAAAGTGAAAGGAATAGGTTTAGGGGTGATCAACTTAGGGCCCAGTGCCTTGATAATTGGGAGAAATGGAGTCAAGATCAACTTTGATGAAGGAACTTCGCTCTTTCAAGTAGACCTATGGAGCTCTTCGCTAACCCTAGGAGGCAACCACAAAGATACAAGAGGTATTTATACTTTGCTTTGGCAAGAAACGATGGAGTTTCATGGTTTGCGAGATAACACAAGCCTCTAGGAACATTCATTCATCTTATCTTAACATATAATGCATGCAATACTTCAAAATCCCAGTGTTCTCATGAATTCACATTTCAATTAGGGCACATTAAGATAACGACAAGACATTCCATACATTAATCATGTAATAAATAAAGAAATAGCATCAAAGATTGCCAATTTTGTCCTTCAATTGTAGGTCCAAATTCGTTTTAGGGAGAAAATCCCAATCCAAATGATGATGAGATACAAATGAGGCTCATCATCTATTTATACGAGTCATAAGGAGTTCGATTTAGTCTAATTAACCTAATGAGCCCCTAAAAATAACTCTAATGTGCAAAATAACAAATCTATTGGTGACAAGCCCACCAAATAGCTCATAAGTACAAAATAAGCCTTCCAATCTAAGTTGCACGAAACGGGGAAACGAAAACGAGTTTCCGAAATGGGAAGCGATACAAAACGCGACCTCCCCAAATTTTGGAAACAGGGAAACGTGAATAGATATATATATATATAGAAATATTATATATATATATATTAAAAATATTTAAAAATTATTATATATATGTCAATCATAAGAATTATGTACATTGATTTAAAATTACATTAACATTAAGATTTAAATTTACATCACAATTTATAACCTAAAAAACAATTAAAAAAAAAAATAAAAAAAAAAATTAAAAAAAAACCACAAGATTTTTTTGGAAACGTAGGCAGTACGTGTGAAACGGTTTCCGACCGTCTGGCCACTTCTTTTGGGAAACGTGGTGGTCGACGAAACGCGTTTCATGACCGTACCAAACGCGTTTCCGCGTTTCGTCCCAGTTTCCAGCCAGAAACAGACCTCCCCCCCACGTTTCCTGCAACATAGCTTCCAATTGAGGCTAAAGTGATAAAATAGTCATGCAAAGGGCCGTTGGAAGGCAAAAGTAAGTCCTCCATGTGCCAAGATGAAGAGGACGACTCTCAAAGTGATGACCAAGGGGGTGGCCCCTTGGTTTCCAAGTAAAACATTTGTGGTGCTCCTGTGTGGCTGTGGGTCACAATCACTGGTCTCATTGGTCTCCAACTGGATCAAACATATCAATGCTCCATCAATAAGTGCTAGAATGATGATACAAGCCCTCCCATGTCCGCGTGTGAGACAAAACCCCGCCTGGGCTCCAGATCAACTGCTAAGTGTATGGTGCAAGTATGTTTCCGGCTAGGCAGCTTGGTCCAAGTGCGTCATCATCTCTGTATAACTGGGGCACAAACAAGAAATACATGGTGCTGAAGAAGCCCATGGCATGGCAATCAATGCGATGCTATGGAGGAGGCCCATGGCTCTCAATGCTCACCCTACAAGTGCCATCATGACTCTTTGGAGGGCTTGGATCTTGTATAGGGAGGCCAAGCCCAAGATGAAGACCCACCTGCAATCCTATATAAGATCCAATGCGTCTCCTCACCTTCCAGTGCAACAATTCATTAGTGGAATTGAGTAGATGAGCTTGCAAATCGAGGGCAAAAGTGGACACTTGATAGTGGCATGCCCTTCTTTAGAAGGTACAGGTGTTTCCTTGCTCAACAAGAGAGGTTATTAAAGGACCCTATTAGCTGGACTCAACCTTTAAGGGAGTAACAAGTACATGTTACATTTGTCAAATGGCAAGTGCCATGTGAAATAGTGGTGGAACGGAGTGGGGCAGCAGGGAAGGCTCCAAGCCACATGCCATGGTAGAAGGGTAGCTATAGTGAGGGAAGCTCGCACATGGGTGTATGGATGTAGTTGGGAGCAATTGTGGTACATGAGCTACCCCGACCTTTGTTTTTCACCCTTCTTCATATTCCTTTTGCCTTTTATTGATTTTTCTTTCTTTTAACTGCTTTGGGCTTTAGGGAATGAGAGTGTTGTAGCTCCTAGAGACAACCCCTGGGTTGAAAAGAGATCGGTGCCTAGGACATCTTGATGAATGATTTAAGGATCTGCTGATATTTTCTATTACACTCAGTATTTAACATATTTGAGATGAACTTGATTCAAAACCTTCCTCAAGAGGAGAAATGCAAAACCGGATGCAAAATATTTCTCACACAAGCATCAATATCTTACTCTAGTGGCCAACATTACATGAACATGCAGTTTTATCAGTCATTGGTAGTATATTAGATAGAAGAATCGAGGAGGAAAGAAAACCAATGCACAGGGCTTAAACTAAGAATCCAGTGCATCGAAGTTCAACATGAAGTGGATGAGAAAGACATTTAAATGAATTTCTAAGATACATGGAGCGCATTTTTAAGGATTTTAATTCATATCAGTTATAGGCATCTTTAGTCACCGTTAGACATAGATGAATCCATAAATCCATGAAAACATATCCAGCTACTGCTATTACGTGTAATCTGAGAAGAAGAGTGAGAACATATGGGATAAACACAAAAAGGAATACATACTACACATTCATAGGAGCCGGAATCGCCAAAAACTTTCATTAATCTTCCACGGAGCATACATTTCATTGGCAATTTGCAGGGCTTCTCTCTTGGAAAACCAAAATTCTGAACCCTTGGTTCTGTATCATAAAACTGTTTTTATAGGGCCTCAGAGGGAGAACCCGTTACAAAATATTCTTTCTTGATTTGACATTGAATCATCATAACAACATATCAACGTGCTCTAGTGGCACAATTGTACTAGCCGGATCTTAACTAACTAGTATTGATTCTTTGAAAACAAAATATTTACATGAAACAAAAATATCAAAGTGTTATGATTCGACACAATCAACAGTATCTTTAACTATGATAGGCAAGTTCAGGAGGCAGTGTCGCTAGGTCGATGAAGTGAAGCACATGAGGATTGACGAACTATTCATACCTTTGCCACAGTGCTGGAGTTGGAAGAGGAGCATGAAAGAATTGATGATATGCAATCTTGAGATTTGTGAGCCCTTTATAGTTCAACCTAGGGCGGAACAGAGTCTTCACTGATCCTAATAGTTGAAATTCGTTTATGAGATAATTAACCACTGCTTTACCTTTAAGGGTGGCAGTCTTCTCATGGGAGGAATCCACCTTTCTCTTTGCCTCCACTAACATCTCACTGTATTGCGCCCATGGGACCAACATTCCCACATGATCCCAATAGCTAGGCAACCCTGCTTTGACTCTTCAAACTCAGAGTTGAGCGCAGCCACATCCTTTAGCACTATGTTTAGGCATTCTTTAGCTTTGCTCTGGTCTCTTCCTTTTGGACTACTTTGGAGATCTCCATGATAGCAGAGACTCTATCCACCACATCTATGGGCCTCAACTCATTGAGTGGCCTTTCATTTACAAACTGAATGAACTCCTTGACAATCTGGGAGTTCTTTTCACAGTCTTCCTTGGCAGCTAGGATGAAGAACTCGTAGTCCTTGATCACAATCTTCTGTTCATCCATCAGAGTTATGTACTCCCATTTGTTTTTCATCTCTTCCATAATTTCATCCTAGACTAGTTGCTTAGCTTGCACGAGAGACATATATCATTTCAGAAGGCCTTTGAGCTCAATAATCTTCTGGTTAGCTGCATGCAGTTTCTTGCTGATCAGATCTGCATTAGTCCTGGCTGTCTCAAGCTGCTTTTCTTTTTGTGAGAGGGCTCGCTGGGTTGTGTCTAAGTTATTCTGCACCTTCTTGAGCTCTCCTTTCGAGAGTTGGAGCTCAGTGAGGGTTTTTGTGAGCTGTTCTGTGGGGTTCTGAGGGTTCTCAGGGAACAACATAACATACATGTGAGTGTCTATTCTCAGTTGAAGTTTTGCCACCTACTGCTTAAGAGCCACCGCATCATTGTTTCTGTTTATCAGTTCTTTTGCCGGGATCTCTTTCTCCTCCTCCACCTGTGCAAGTTCCTTGGATTGCACATGCTCGCTTGTTGGCATCTTCAGTTTGTCCTAGTTTCACGATCAACTTGTTGAAGTTTTCATTCTACATGTCAAGAGCTCTGGAGTTAGCTCTTTCTTGTTTTAATCTTGTTGCAGCCTTCTGCAACAACTTCTCTGCTTTACTTATGGTCATTGCTTTTTTGTTAAGCTTACTGTAAAGCATATCTCCCACTTGCCTGTGGAAGTTGATCTTATCAGGCAGAGGGACACTTGCCAAGTCCAAGGAGACATCCAGGGCCTTGAACTTGGAGCTTGATGGTAGTGATTGTGCTAGTGGGTGATGCAATAAGAACTTCATTTGATATCTCTCCAAATCCATAGCAACCATAAGTTTGGTCTAGTATGGCATTGAATGGGAGGCCATTTGTCGCTACATATCTTCCCTTATTTTCTTGTTCCTTTCATCAATGGCCTTTCTAGCACGCCAGCTAGGTTCAATTGTGGTTGTACTTCCTGGTGAACTAAGAATGGCTACCTCTGAGGATGATGAGGCAACAACTTGTAGTAGGTCTTCTAATGTCACCTGGATCCTGGTTGGTCTAGTTTTGTCTCTACCAACCTAGTCTTGATTTCTTCTTCTTCTATCTCTTGGGTCTTGGGCTTTTTGTTGGTTTGTACATATTCCATTTCAACATCTCCTGTCCCATCAATGGTCCTTTTTTGTGCCATGTCCTTGCCAGAGTATCGACCTCCATCTCTGTGTTAATAGGCCATGAATCAAGGTTAGCTTTCCATTCAAGTTCAGGCCCATCTTCATGCTCATAAGTTGAAGCTTTTATGCTTTCTTTTTTCATTGCAATGACCCCATGAGGATCATAATGCTAGACATCTCCGAAGTCAAAATTCATTTGCTTTAGTAATTCCTTAGCTGCCAAGAAGGCCTGTCTAGAGTTAACAATAAAAGGCCCTATAGGTTTTCCCAACTTGAACATATATCTCTTCGTGGCAGGGACAAAGTGGACCTAGTCCACATTAAAACTTTGTCTAATAAACTCAAGGGAAAATATCCTCATAGGAATGAATACAGGCAAGCGGTATGGAGGAAGCTCACACCCATAGACCCGAAGTTTTGTGTAATCCTCAAACAGGTACCAATCTCCCAGCCTGGTGTCCTTGCTCAGTTGAAGGATTGCTTTATGTTGAGGGAGAATTCTTGGAGGGGACACATTATGCATAATTTTATAGGCAATGGCCATATAGGAGGAAATGAATTGTGAATAGCCATCATTCTCAAGTTTCCTCCTAACAACGATGTCCTAGTTAAAAACAAACTTCCTCTGTTTGTCTGGGGTTACCATACCGAGGCCTAGGCATTCAAACTCCTCCACATGGGTGTACACAAACAAATAACACAACAAATAATAATACCTGAAGTATGAAGTGGTGGAAAAATGACATAACTGTAATTTTATGGACTCGGCCAAGTAAGCAGGTATGCCAAATAGTTGACAAGGTTGCATCATCTCCTTGAGAAACCTTAAGTATGCTTTGTTGGCCATATTGGCATTGTCATGTCCAAATAGGTAAGCAATCACAGACAAGATAGGTTGTACAGACTCAAAAAAGATAGTTATTGGGAAACTATCAGCAATGGGCAAGGACTATAAGCCAGGGCCTAAGACTATTTGCAAAAAGGATTGTTGTTCAACTACTAGAAGGGTAGTGTAGTTATAAAGCAGGGTGGTTTCTGTGAACTGCTAGGTTTCATGGGAGCTTGGGTAAACTAGAGCCTTTTGGATTAGCTCTGGGGTCACCTCTAGGATTTTGGCTCCAGTGGGGGAAACAAAACAATTCTTCTCCTTTATATAAGCTGCAGTTAACCAAGACATGAACTCAGGGAAGTGATGTACAAAAGGGGAGTTCTGATAATACAACCCTGAGTCAACTACACAAAATGGGTCCTCTCCTTGGACGTGGTAGTCATACAAGTTAAACTGGAGGTTTGACAGGTGGAAAGAACAAAGGGGATTTGAAATTTGGCCCTCAGTGTCCATGAGAGGTTCGACATTAGATGAGGGTTTGGCTTCTCGGGCTTTAGGGGTCTTGCGGGTTGTTTTCTTCATGTTTTTAATGAGTATTCAAATAATTTTCAGGTGGAGCGGATTGACTAGTTACTTGGTTGTCTTGGCGATAATTGAAAATGACATTGGAGGGGAGTTCCAGACTAGCTGAGTACTCAAATGACATTACATAGCAAACGACTGGCAGGAGGAGACTGTATTGGGAAAAAGAAACAAATTTGAAAGTTTGGAGCGCAACGGGTTTTTATAGGCGAAGAGGTGACAACGGCCGTCTAACGTGGGATGACGTCATGGGGTGGACACGTGGTGGGAGGGGATTGGGCGGCGATAGATGACATGTGGGCGAGAGTGGGGGTGGAGAAGTTACTATGTACGTTTTAATTTCATCGCTTGCTTGAAAATGGCGTTGGTGGACTTATAATGCGGCGGGTGGTCCCCACCATTCTCTGGCGGGCAAAAGAACAAGAGGTCAGATCCAGCTATTCCCCTCGGAATCAAGCCCCTTTGACTCTTCAACTCCGTGGGGAGCGTCTGTCAATCGCCCGCGCAAGTTACCCCCTCGAAATGCTTCTGGGCGCTGGTTATGTGAAGATGGTCAATGATATGCCCCTAAACCTGCTCGATCTTTAAACGAAGAGGCATGCCCACAATAATTTCCTCTTTTAGCCCTCTTATCTCAATTCCTCGATAGGACCAGGTGCCGTGACTAGTGGTTTGGGCGCTTGGGTGCTTAAGTGTTAATTTTAGGTATGTTCTATGCTTAGAGCAATTTATTTCAATTTTCACAGTTAGCTCAATATCTTTACCAGATTAGCAATCACATCAGCATTAAAGTAAACTGTAGATAGAAGATAAACATAAATCGCAGAACACAAGCCAAGACAAGAGGACACAAGATGTGGCGCTAGCCAGGGACAAACCCCAATGTGGGGAAACCCTTGATCAATTCTTCTTATATGTTCTTCAATAGTTCAGCAGAGAGAGAGAGAGAGATAGTACATTTACAACAGAAGGCAACACTTTGACTTATCTAGATAAGAGCATAGATCATCTCGAAGAAGATGATACATGAGATTAGTTGAAGACATGCTGCTTCAACTGATTCTTGAAGGTGACTTCTTCACCTATCATTGTGCTGCATTTTGTCATCATGCTGCACCTCACTGTGCTGCACCCATCATCACTGTTGCATCTCATCATGCTTCATTAATCATGACTGTACCCATCACTGTACTGCATTATGTGCCATTGCTGCACCATGTTGCCATACTGACCTATGTGCTGGCTGCATCTGCTTGTTATCCCTAGCTTGCTTGTTGTCCCTAGCATGCTTGTCCTTTGCATGCTAGCTGTCCCTTGCATGCTAGCTGTAACATTGCATGCTTGGTGTATTTGCTGCTAAGTACCATACAATGTCCCAATGTTAGTTAGTTGCCCCTTGCATGTTGCTCGCCTTCGGAGACAGATGCTCTAGCTGTTCCGACAGTTTCGGCAATTTTGGATGTTTCCGGCAGTTCCGGCTGTTCCGGATTTTCCCGACAGTTCTGGTTTTCCTGGCAGTTCCGACTTCTGCCCTTTGTGTCAACTTTCCTGGTAGTTCCGGTTGTTCCCGGCAATTCCGACAATTCCGGCTATTCCCGACAGTTCCGGCAGTTCCCGGCAGTTCCGACAATTCCGACTATTCCCAGCAGTTCCGGTAGTTCTGGCTTTTCCCGGCAGTTTCGGCAGTTCTGGCAATTTCGGCTATTCCTGACAGTTCTAGCAGTTCCAACAATTTTGGCTATTCTCGGCAGTGCCGACAGTTCCGGAAATTCCAGCTATTCCCAGCAGTTCCAGTAGTTCCAGCAATTTCGGCTATTCCCGACAGTTTCGGCAGTTTCAGCAATTCGGGCTATTCCTGGCAGTTCTGGCGGCAGTTGTGACAGTTCTGGCTTTTCCCGGCAGGTTCGGTAGTTCCAGCTTTTCCCGACAGTTCCAGCTTTTCTCGGCAGTTCCGATAGTTCCCGATAGTTCCAGCTTTTCCTGATAGTTCTGGCAGTTTCCGGCAGTTCCGATAGTTCCGGCTTTCCTGGCAGATCTGGTAGTTCCCAACAGTTTCGAAAGTTTCGGCTATTCTCGGTAGTTCCAACTTTTCCTGGCAGTTTCGACAGTTCCATCTTTTGCCCTCTGGATTAGGGCAACGTTATCCCTTAGGATCTCTCCTCCTACTCAAACCCAAAGACAAGTAGAGAGGAAGAGATCCCAAGTGTGTTGAAATGACTTGAAGGCCACCTCTATTTATACTATAACATTGAGCACAAGTGGGGTTTATTTGATTGTTGGCCGACCTTGATGAATTGTCCCATAACACAAATAAATTCATATCTCCATGAATACTTATTGGAATCCGATGATCTTTAGATCAATCCTACACCTCTCGATGATAGGGATCCAAGAAAAATATCAACTTCCATTAATAAGATGACCCACATAGAGTTTGGCCCTAGTTGCCAATTTTAACACTCCCTCTCAACTAGGGAGAACTCCATTTGTTGATCCATATGTCCAACTGTACTGTCTCTGCCATCAGTGCCCTGCACTGCTCTGCTCTGCTGAACCATGAAGAAGAAGAATTGGTCGAGAATGTCTCATACCATTCTCTATTGACCCTAAGTCAGTTTCATCTGAAGAGAGTGTGTCACATCATCTTTATTGGCCCGAAGTCAACTTTATTGATCCTAGATCCATATCACAAGAGGGTGTCTCGAACCACTCATACTGATCCCAGATCAGTTTCATTGATCCCAGATCAATGGAGGTCATCCTAGCATAGGGAGTATGGTAGATACATCGATGCGTCCATTGATAGTACTATTATGGTCCCTAACCCCATTTTCCTGCTCATTGATCAAATGAGAGGTACTTCCCATGAGTCCTAGACTGCATGGGTAGGATGCCTCGACAGGAGAAATAATCATCTTGTCCACAGGAGAACGAATCATCCTGCCCCACAATCGCCACAGGAGAACTAATCATCCCAGCCCACAGGAGAACTAATCATCCTGTTTCACAGTTGCCACGGAAGAACTAATCATCCCGGCCCACAAGAGAACTAATTATCCTGTTACATAGTTGCCACGGGAGAACTAATCATCCCGACCCACAACAGAACTAATCATCATGTTCCATAGTTTCCACGAGAGAACTAATCATCCTGGCCCACAGGAGAACTAATCATCCTGTTCCATAGTTGCCATGGGAGAAGTAATCATCCTGGCCCACAAGAGAACTAATCATCCTGTTCCACAGTCACCACGAGGTGTCACAGGGGAAGGTTGAACCTGTCATCTTCTACATAGCGCACCACCAAGGGAGGGCGAGTCGCCCTGTGGTCGTATGTTGCTCCAGTAGGTACCACAGGCCCCCTAGAGCTCCCAGAGCTCAATGCATGCAAGATGCAAGACCCTTATAAGAAGGTCTCTCAACGACTCCAAGTCATTCGGGAAAGTCATAGATTTGACCTTTCCCCGGGGCTTTGACAAAATGTCTGCGACCTGTACATCAGTCTCAATGCGATGGAGCCTCATCGCTCATCGACTTACCATATCCTAGATAAGGCAGTATCTCATGTCTATCTGCTAGAGCAATCATAGAATACGAGATTCCTCAATAATCGAATCCCCCCTCTGATTGTCACAGAGAATCATAGTGGTTTTCATCATATGTACAAACATCTCACTTAAGAGCTTCTGAAACCATGTAGCTTCACACGAGATCATACTCATAGCTATGTATTCGGTCTCGACGGTGGTAATAGCAACCGACTTCTGCTTCCTGCTCATCCATGATATCAAAGCAGAATCCAAAGAGAACCAGCACTGAGAAGTGCTTTAATGATTCTCCACACTGCTTGCCCAGTCATCATTCGAATAATCATGCAGTTTCATATTTCCAACAGTGTATCTCAATCCATGAGAGATTGTGCCTCAAAGATATCTCAGAAGATTCTTGGCACCAATCCAGTGAGGCTCAACCAAATATGAGCTCACCATGCTAACTGCAAAACATATGTCTGGACGGAAGTTTACCAAGAACATCACGCGAATGAGTTTCTAAAACTTAGAGGCATTTCCCAAATTTGGTCAGTCATCACTACCATATAACTTCTGAAAGTTAAGATCCTCGAGGTAGTCAGAGGCTTGCAGTTTATCATTCCACATCCGGAATCCAACTCCCTCTTACTTTTGCAAATGAGAGGGTTTGCACCTCTCAGAAATAGGTCATCCTCATAAGGTGCTCGTATGAGAGGTCTGTCCTCCACAACCTTCAAACAATGGTTTGGATCGGCTTCACTCTTAGTGAATCTCAGTTTCATTTGACAGCTATCAATCCTCACATACTACGCCCAGGGAGTTTTGCTTCCAGCCATAGGGGCTTTCTTCCACCTACATACGTGAGATTCCTGATCATCGATCTCAAACCCCTCGGGTTGTTCCAAACCTGTGGACCTGCTACATGAGGGGAATGGTCCCCTTGTAAGATTTTCCTTTGGTACATCTCAGACATGTACTTTCATGCTCTTTTTGAATTTAGGCATCCCTGTCACCATCTGACTCACAGACCTCCGATGCTATGTGTCAATGGACATGGTCCTCAGTGGATTTCTTGCAACTTGATACAACCTTGAACTCAAAAACATCTTTGAAAATTCTATTTTCAAACACTTCCATCGATGAGTGCCACCTCGTAACCTTTGACTTCCATTGCTGAAATGGACACTAGGTTCTTCTTGCGATCAGGTACATAAAAGAGATTCTGCAAATGAATCGAGTTACCCTCATTCAATTGAGGGGTAACATTCCCTACACCCTTTCCGGGATAGGTGGCATCGACTCCAAGTATAATCCCACGATTGTTTCCATATCTTCCAAATTAGAGAGTGCACCCTTCTATCCGATGAAGTGCCTTGAAGCACTACCATCAATAAGCCAGATTCCCAAAGAATCTGAAGGAGAGGGTCAATACAAGATAACGCTTCTTTGTCTTATCAAAAACAACATTTGATTCTTCATTCCTGGGGTTCCTTGTTTTCTTTGAAGAGCCTGCCATTTCCTTGATGACTTGCATTACCTGTCATTCCTTTGATCATTGAAGATGTCTCTGGAATGATTGTTATCTTCATCAAGAGATGTGTCTTTGCCATTTGGACACTCCTTCGCACAATGGCCGAACTTATTACAACCAAGGCATCTGCCTCTCCTTCCACCCTTAGATCCGAACTTCCCATTGAAGTGATCTTTAGGTAGGCCATCAAAAACTTTTGCTGCACCATTCTGATAATATTCTCTACTGCAACTTCACCCTTGTTGAATTTGAAGAGGGATGAGGAATCCATTGATCCTTTTGTCCTTTCCCAACTGTTTTCGGTGATTGCTCTTTCTCTCTTGCTTGGGCATTGTCTTCACCTCAACTTTGATACCATGTTAATTTTAGGTATGTTCTATGCTTAGAGAAATTTATTTCAATTTTCACAGTTAGCTCAATATCTTTTCCAGATTAGCAATGACATAGCATTAAAGTAAACTGCAAATAGAACATAAACATAAATCGCAGAAGACAAGAGGACACAACCTGTGGCGCTAGCCAGGGACAAACCCCAATGTGGGGAAACCCTTGATCAATTCTTCTTATATGTTCTTCAATAGTTCAGTAGAGAGAGGGAGATAGTACGTTTACAACAGAAGTCAACACTTTGACTTATCTAGATAAGAGCATAGATCATCTCTAAGAAGATGATACATGAGATCAGTTGAAGACATGCTACTTCAACTGATTCTCCAAGGTGACTCCTTCACTTATCGTTGTGCTGCATTTCGTCATCATGCTGCACCTCACCGTGCCGTACCATGCTGCACTCATCATCACTATGTTGCATCTCATCATGCTTCATTAATCATGACTGTACCCATCACTGTACTGCATTATGTGCCATTGTTGCACCATGTTGCCTACTGACCTATGTGCTAGCTGCATCTTGCTTGCTTGTTATCCCTAGCTTGCTTGTTGTCCCTAGCATGCTTGTTGTCCTTTGCATGCTTGCTATTGCATGCTAGCTGTCCCTTGCGTGCTAGCTGTAACATTGCATGCTTGGTGTATTTGCTGCTAAGTACCATACAACTGTCCCAATGTTAGTTAGTTGTCCCTTGCATGTTGCTCTCCTTCGGAGACAGATGCTCTGGCTGTTTCGGCAGTTTCGACAATTTTGGTAGTTCCGACAATTCCGGCTATTCCCGATAGTTCCCGGTAGTTCCGACTTCTGCCCTTTGCATCAACTTTCCCAACAGTTCTAGCTGTTTCGGCAGTTCCAGCAGTTCCCGGCAGTTCCGGCTATTCCCGATAGTTCTGGCAGTTCCAGCAATTCCGGCTATTCTCGACAGTTCCGGCAATTTCGGCTTTTACCAACAGTGTCGACAGTTCCAACAGTTCTGGTTTTTCCCGAGTTCAGGCAGTTCTCGACAGTTCTGGCAATTCCAGCTATTCTCGACAGTTCCAACAGTTCTGACAATTCTGGCTATTCCTGGCAGTTCCAGAAATTTCAGCTATTCCCAGCAGTTTCGGCAGTTCCGGCTATTCCCGGCAGTTCTGACAGTTCCGACTTTTCCCGGCAGGTTCGATAGTTCCAGCTTTTCCCGGCAGTTCCGGCAGTTCCTGGCAATTCTCGACAGTTTCGGCAGTTCTAGCCAATGTTGCACGAGGCGGGGATGAAACGGGGATGCTTTTTGGAAGTGGGGACGCGGAAGCGTCATTTTCCAAAAATCTAGGAAGGCGAAGTGTCTGCTATATATATATATATATATTTTTTTTTTGCATTTATACTAAAAAAAAACATCCCAAATACCAAAGTTGTAGAAGACATGAAAACATGCATATTTTTGCATAAATCAAGATATGGCATCCATGATTCCATTGTAGTTACTAGCATGTACATCAACCATCTATATTCTAGCGATTACAAACATACATCAAATTTTTAAGCATATTATAAAACATAAAACATTTAAGCATGTTATAAAACATAAAACATAAAGCATATTATGATTTATCTAGCAAGTGAGCAACTGTCAACATTTGTCATGTCCAAAATTCAAATAATAATGTTTACAAAATATGTCACTTAGTCACCGCCAAGACAAAAAAGTTTCAAAATTCGAATTCACAAGCCTACAAGTCTAATTAGTAATCTATGACAAAAGTAGTAAATTGTGAATATATCTACTAATCTCTCCTCCTTACACCACGAAGAGAACGTGGCGGCGGAGCCTCCACGTGGTGGCGGGCCTCCACGTGGTGGCAATGAAGAAGATGGTGCCTGTGGAAGTTGTGGCAGTGGCACTGAAACTGATGAAGAAGAACCCCCTGCTGTTGGTGTTGAACCATGGAACCTAGGAACCAAGGGACCAGATGGGGGTGGGGGTGGCATATCAACACGATCATCATCATCCTGGAATCGCTCAAAAAATTCATTAAAAAAAAATACACTAGTTAACAAAAAAATTAAAAACATGAATTAGAGAAATGCTTTATAAGGAAAATTCATACCACAATGGACATAACTGGATAAGAGCATCCTCTAATTGCTGTAATCGCAACACTACATCCTCCAAATTGGGCTCCTCTGGATTCTTGTCCCAAGTCAACAGGTCTTTATTAGACTTTGCATCTTCACAGTAATGGGACAACAATCGCAAGTTGTAATGAACATAAATCAAGCTCTCTGCCTGGTCTAAACTCAACCTGTTCCTTTTAACACTGTGGATGAAAGAATACGAGCTCCAACACCTCTCTGCAAAAGAAGTGTTTACCACCTGTGATAGCACCTGCAATGCCAAAGTATGTAGAAGTGGAGTAGCCCCTCAATGCATGTTCCACCACTCAAGAGAAGAAAAAGTCTCTCGATCTCTAATTGCATGCATGCTCCCAAATGGACCAGTGTTAAGCGTATAGTTGCTCGACTGTCTCCATACCAATACAACCTCCTCCTCATCAGGGATTAATTTACTCAATGCAGCCATATATTTTTTGTGAACTTCTTGATCTTGGTGTGGTTTTCTCCTGCTTCCCCCCTAGGTGCTGGTGTTGAAAGCCATGATGGATGATAGTATTTAGGTGTCAAAACATATGCTAATGCATGCAATGGAACATTTAGCATTGCCCATCGATTTTCCACCTCTGCACGAATATAATTGTACAAGTTGATATCTCTAGGCTCAACAATGTCTTTAATCTGCCCCAACATGCTATTCATTTGCTCATACACCTCCAAAATTACTAGTCGATCTGAATCTCCAAACTTGATCATGTAATAAATTGGTTTGGTGAATTGCAAAACATATTTAACCTGTGACCAAAAGTAAATGTCAAGAACAGTGTCCTTGATTGCATTAGCACCATCTCTGTCAGTGTTAATTTCATCCCATGATTCAGCACACATCGAATTAGTTAAAGCTTGTCTCACCTTCACTAGCTGCCTAAAGGTGAGGTAATAACTGGCAAATCTTGTCTTTGCAAGTTTAAGCAACTGCAACTTGGAGTAAGTGCCATAGAAGTAGTTTACACTTGTATGCCTTGTGATGAATTAAATGAGTTGCTTCCCTCTCCTTTAAATCTCAGTAATCCACACACATTCTTTGTGCTTCACAATATCATGCATCAAAAGGTTCAATGTGTGAACCAGGCACCCAGACCAAAAGATGTGTGAATAAGTACGCTCAATAATTTTTCCTGCTGCCTTACAATTTGTTGCATTATCTCTGATCACTTGAACCACATTATTTGGATCAACATCTTTGATTGATTGCAATAGGAGATCTACAATGTTTTGTGCATGCATTGATGGAGGAGTAGTCATGACATGTAATAAATACTGCACCACTAGAAGAAACACCAAGAACATTTATCAAATGTTGGTTTCTAATATTTGTCCACCCATCTGATACAATGGATACCCCAGAATCTACCCACTCATTTGTAAAATATGTTAAAGCTCTTTGAACCTTAGCTTTTTCTCTTTCTAATAATGTTGTTCTAGCTTTCTCATAGTTGGGGGCCTTGTATCCTTTTGAGGCTTCATTAATGGCCTTTACCATTTCATGCCAATAGGGAAAAGCGAAGCACATTGAATGGTACATCGCAAGCACAAAGAAAACAGACTATCTTTCCATCCACATCATCCCTCCCAGCAACATTAAGGAAATCCCCTATTGTTCTTCTACCTCTAAAGCTTGCAGAAGTACCATGAGGAGATGAGCTACCAAATTTATTGGTTGCACTTGATTCAAAACGAGTTTTTTGTTTTTTTTTGTTTTTGTTGTGCAATCTCCTCTATTTGGATGTATTTTCTTCTTTGTTCAGATGAAATGTTTGGGCAAATTTGTATCCCCACAGGACCCTTTTTATCATCACTGTCCAACACCCCACAAAGATGCCTCCTCACACGGGTATATGAACCGCTAAATGGTTTTCCTCCATGACAACCATGAGGGCACACAAATTTGTAGCTTCCACCACCCTTTCCCCCTTCAACTTTGGTCACATAGTTCCACAAGGGTGTTAATGCAACTTCCCCCTCTATTGTTTCAGTTTCCCCTTCAGGTTCAACATCATCCCCTTCCTCTTCAAACCCTTCCTCCTCATCAGACATTGGGTCACTCATATTGGGACCACTGTGTTCTTGTGCTTTTTCCCTTCTATTCCTACTTTCCCTTGCCATCATTAAAACCAAGAGTGGAATGATAAATAGAAGCCAAAAGAACACCATCTTGGAATATAGATATAGGTGGTGGACAACTTGCAAGTAAAGGAGCAAGTAGAAACAATGGGAAAGAGTAGGAGAGGGAGGAGAAAAAAATAAGGGAGTTTGGGGTTTGAACTTATTTCTTTAGCTCTTGTAGATGAAGTCCTCCAAGCTCTTCCTTCTCCTAGCTCCTCCTCCTTCACTCCTCCAAGCTCTCCTCTCTTCTTCTCTCGTCTCCTCTCTTCTCTTCTCCTCTCATCTCTTCTCTTCCCAACTCTCATAAACTCAAAGTGAGCAAATGAGGAATGAATGGGGGCTTTATTCCCTTCATTCCTCACCCTAACTTCACCCTAACCCAAGGTGGACCCACCCCCAATATGCAAACTCACCTAAAATTAAAAAAAAAAAATCGATTTTCTAAACAGCGCGGTGCTTTTTCCGGAAGCGTGTACGGAACCATACGATTCGCCCTCCGAAGTGCTGTGCTTTGTATGGTTGAAGCGCCGTACGAAATGCGTCGAAACACGTTTCGGAGGGACGCTTCCAAAATTTCCAGGAAGCGTCCATAACAGTCCAAAACGCGTTTCAGAATTTTGGAATTGCGCTTCCGGGGACACTTCCTGGATGAATCCGTACGGTACGCGCTTCGGGCATTAGATCTGCCGGGGGGGGGGGGGGGATGTTGCCTACAACATTGGTTCTGGCTTTTCTCGGCAGTTCTGGCAGTTCCAGCTTCTGCCCTCTGGATTAGGGCAGCGTTATCTCTTAGGATCTCTCCTCCTACTAAATCCCAAAGACAAGTAGAGAGGAAGAGATCCCAAGTGTGTTGAAATGACTTGAAGGCCACCTCTATTTATACTAAAATGTTGAGCACAAGTGGGGTTTATTTGGTTGTTGGCTGACCTTGACGAATTGACCCATAACACAAATAAATTCATATCTCCATGAATACTTTTTGGAATTAGATGATCTTTAGATCAATCCTACACCTCTCGATGAGAGGGATCCAAGAAAAATATCAGCTCCCATTAATAAGATGACCCACATGGAGTTTGGCCCTAGTTTCCAATTTTAACATTAAGCCTTCGGGTTCGTATTGGGGGCCTAACTCCCTTTACATTTGTTATCCCTTAGGATCTCTCCTCCTACTAAAACCCAAAGACAAGTAGAGAGGAAGAGATCCCAAGTGTGTTGAAATGACTTGAAGGCCACCTCTATTTATCCAAAAATGTTGAGCACAAGTGGGGTTTATTTGGTTGTTGGCTGACCTTGACGAATTGTCCCATAACACAAATAAATTCATATCTCCATGAATACTTATTGGAATTAGATGATCTTTAGATCAATCCTACACCTCTCGATGAGAGGGATCTAAGAAAAATATCAGCTCCCATTAATAAGATGACCCACATGGAGTTTGGCCCTAGTTTCCAATTTTAACATTAAGCCTTCGGGTTCGTGTTGGGGGCCTAACTCCCTTTTACATTTGTTCTTTCACCCTTGGTTCTTTGAATGCTCATGACCTAGTGCCACATAACATCGAAGCCCCTTCATCAGAGTCTTTTCAAAAACACAATTACAAAAGGGGTTTGAAATTTCGGACCTACGATATTCAACATAGCACTGGGGTGCCCCGCCTTTTCTACACCCCTCGTCCCTTGAGTCCTCATGACCAAGTGCTAACAACATCGGAGCCCCTCCATCGGATCAAAACTTTTTATAAAAAATTATAAACAGGGGGTTACGAAATCACATTCTTCCGAAAAGCTGACCTTCAAGATGATGTCATGCTGATGTCATTATCTCCATGTGGAGCCTCCTTGGTGGTGACACGTCTTGAAGATTTGCCCCATTGGGCCCTCACAAGTGCTAAAATCAACTGCCACATGTCTTCTCTTGAGGAGAGAGAGGGTCTCTGGGGTCCTCAGATTTTCAAAGATTCCTTTGTTTTATTCCCTTTCTCAGCGATATAGGGACTTATAAAGAACTATATATTTGAAAATGTTACGAGGTCCTGATCTTTGATGTCCTGAAATGATCGACCCGCCAAGATTTGGGTTCCAATGTGCCCTCTGCTCCAATGTCCAGCCTTGCGATATTGGGCCCCGATATACTTTCCTTCCAATATTCCGATATTGGATTCCAATGTATCGCCTCCTGAATTTCGACGCTTTCCTTTTCATTTTTCGCTTTGATATATCGCCGTTTCCTTTTCATTTCGGCCCTCCTTTGAATTTCGGCTCCTGAAATTTCGGGTCTCCCATCTAATACCGACCCTCGGTATGCTGAGCTCTCTCTAAAATGGTCATTCGATGTGTTGCCTCTCCTTTTGATTTCCCTTTGAACGACCTAGACTGCACCTCTTCATTGCTGTATCATGGATGGAAAACAAGACCATTCGACAGAAATGCAAGAAAGTATTATAGATACAACATCAGCTCCAATTGGGGACAATGTTTTGCAGGCGATGCATTGGGAACCTGTAGATGAGTGCCTTCTATACATTAGGCATGGAGTCATTTTATTTAAACCTTCTTTAGACAAAAGAGCTGTAATAAAAACCACAAAACAGTGCTAATATTTACAATGGCTCATTGATATTTACAGTGGATGAGAGTGGACCTCTTTAATGCTGGAAATAAACCTTGAGACACTGCCCATCCACTGGCATCTCAAGCACTTCACCATCTAAATTTTCTAGTAAGAAAGTATTGTTGCCTTTTGCTTCAACAATCTTGAAAGGTCCAAATCACAGAGGGTCAAACTTGCCATGTTTTCGTTTATCTTCCCTTTTGACATCCCATTTAAGTACCAAATCTCTTGGCTACAGGGATCTGTCCCTTGCTTTTCTCTCAAAGAGAGATTTCATTGTTTCCTGATAATTGATCAAATTCTGATTTACCTATTCCTTGCTTTCTTGAAGTTCTACTAGCTGATTGATCCTCATGGTTAGAGAATTTGGCTCCTCCTCGACATCCTGTAGAATTTTAGCGATTGACATTGCTAACTGTATTGGGAAAATTGCAACTTTTCCATACACTAATTCAAAAGGAGATTTCCCAGTGGATCTTTTGGTGGTAACACTATTAGCCCATATGGCAAATTTCAGCTGTGAATCCCAGTTCTTCTGATTTTCTGCTATTGTATTTTCAAAATCCTTACTAAGGTTTTGTTAGAGGATTCAACCAATCCATTTCCCTGTGGGTAGTAGGTAGTGGAATGGCCTACTATAATGTTGTGCCTTTGGCAAAAAGCAATAAATTTGACTCACTTAAACACCTGAGCATTGTCAGTGACAATTTTCTTTGGGCAGCTGAACTTGGCAAGGATGGTTTCCTCCTGAAACTTGATGACTACTGCATTAGTTGCATTTCTAGCTGGGGTAGCTTCCACCCACTTATTGAAGTAATCGGTGGCTGTGAGTATCCACTTGTGCTGGCCACTGGAAGGTGGATGTATTTCTCCAATAAAGTCTAACCCTCATTGCCTGAAGGGTTCTTCTACAAAAACAGGGATTAAAGGAAGGGGGGCCAACCTTTGTTTTTCTGCAAACATTTGACATTTCTCACAGGCCCAAACATGGCATGCACTTCACCAAACAACTTAGGCCAATAAAAGCTCGCCTTGAGAATTTTATGGGCTATAGCCCTCCAACTATAATGTCCTCCATAGACATAATTACGGAACTCATCAATCACTTTATGGATCTCTTCTTCAACCAAACATAAGAGCGAAGTCCCCACTAGATCTTTCCAATACAGTTGGCCATTTGAGATTACAATTTTTTGGGCTTGCAACCTCAAAGCCCTGTATTTAACTTCATCAAAGTTGTATGGACTCCTTAGAAAAAGTAAATAATGAACAATATTTTTATACCAGTGGGACACAATGTATTTCATCTAAATTTTCTAAGTTGAGGTCTCAATTCTTTGTTGTTCCTCCTCTTTTCCACTTCCTCCATCCTTTCCTATCAGTAAATTTATGTGCAAAGGTTGGTAATTTGCATCAGACAAAATTTTAGCCAACTCCTGCCCTTTGATCAACTTGGTGGGTTTGATATCCATGTCATATTCTTGTATTTTAGCAATCCACTTGCCTCTTTTTCCTTCACTACCCCCCTGCACAAGGATATCTTTTATTGCAGCTGTAGGAACATAGGCTGTTATACTTGATTGTAGGACATAGATTTTGGAAGCTTTTAGGGATTTGACTAAGGCATAGGCCTGCTTCTCCAAACTATTATATTTTAGCTTAGTATCTCGTAACACTTGGCTGAAGAATGCGATTTGTTGCTCGTGTCCTTCATCGTTTTTTTGCAACAAGACAACAACCACCGTGTGGGGAGAAGCAAAAACAAGATGAAAAACAGCTTTTGGTAAAATTGGCTGACTAGTACTGGGGCTTCTGCAAAATCCTTTTTGATTATGGAGAATGATCCCTGAGATTCTACTGTCCACTTTACCTCCCTATCCTTCCAAAGCATCTCTGTGATTATTTGTAACTATTTCAACATAATTGGGTATAAACCTTCTTAAAAAGTTGATTTTGCCCAAGAAGACTTGGATTTCTTTCTTATTTCTTGGTAATGGAATGTTATTGATGGCCTCCACCCTTCTGGGATCAATCTTTACTCCCTCCTTTGCCACAATGTGGCCCAATAGTTTTCCTTCACTCAGAGCAAACTGAGATTTCTTATGGTTTAAAGACATACCATACTTTCTGCATTTTTCAAAAGTGAGCTGCAAGTGTTTCATGTGCTCTTCATATGTTTTTGAGAAAACAGTGATGTCATCCGCGTAAATAACTACAAACTTGTCCTGTTCTCCAACAAATGCTATATCCATAACTCTTTGAAAAGTGGCTCCTGCGTTTATGAGGCTGAAAGGCATTTTGGCATACACAAAGGTTCCCTAGGGTGTAGTGAAAGCAATTTTCTTCTGATCTTCTGGGTACATAGCGACTTGGTTATATCCAGAGAAGCCATCCATCATGGACATTCGAGCAAACCCTACCACCTTTTGCAAAATGTAGTCCATCTTAGGAAAATGGTAATTATCTTTTAGTGAGGCATTGTGTAGATTCCTGAAGTCCACACGTAACCTTATTTCTCCATTCTTCTTCCTTACAGGGACTAAATTTTCTACCCAATCTGAATCAATGTTTTAAAAATTGGAATTGGTGACCGGACCGGTCCACCTGATGAACTAGTTTTGAACCGGAACTGGTCAAACCGAGATTGGTCAGGTCTAGACGAACCGGTTTTAAAATAATACATTAAATAATTATTTTTTAATGAAAAAAACTATTTTTAAGATTTAAAACCATGATTCGAGCCAATAGAGACAAATTATGCAAATATTGCTCATTTATATACCACGTAAAGGTGAATATATCAAAATGGCACCGAGTGCGATACATATCATTGAAAAAATACATAAGCAATGAGGCTCTAAATGGCCTCTAGAGTGCAAAAACAAAGGCTATAAACTATGGGGCCATTGGCTTACTACAAATCTACATATATGATAATAGTGATCAACGTTATCACTTGAAAGTTCTCATGAGTCATCATGATCAAACTTAGTTGGTTGAGTCTCGACTCCCAAACTTTGCAACTGCTTGAGTCACAAACTTCTCTATTGGTTCAATGACTTGAGTCTAAAACTTCTGAAGGTATCCTGCCCTAATATGCCCTATTGAGTCATTTGGTGCTTCACATGGCTTTACATGGCCTCCTATCCCAGCGAATTGTTGCTTGAACCTGTTAATACCCCGTCCAATAGATTTTTGGCAATATTTGCAGATCATTTTGCCATCAATCATATCACAATGAGCCCATGCAATATCCTTGGATTTTGGAGGCATGATGACTACTACTTAGCTCAAACTCTCTGCTGTTCCACTACTCCAGCAAAAACTCAACACTCTCCAAGCTCCCTATCAAACTCACAAAAACTCCAAATGAGATGTGTGAGGCAAATGAGGGGGTTGAGCTCCTTTTAAAGGCTTGGAGAGGGTGTTTTTGGAGGGAAAGAACCCTTATTTTCCCTCCAAAACACCCTACAAACTTGGAAAACCCCGCTGCGTGGGCCCTCTACGGCCTTGGCAGCTAATTGATCATTTTAGGACGGAACTGACCAGTTTGACCACATGTTCTTCCAACGCTTGCTCAATTGGCTTGGCAACCACATCATTTGGGTTAAATAACCTTTCCAATGGGACCAAACCCCTGGGAATGGTGTTACCCTTTAGTTGTAAAATCTTGTGTCCAACAATAGTTTCTCCCCAACTGACTTGTTGCTCATCTATTACTCCCTCATCCTCCTGGTCAATCACTGAGTTCGAAAACTTCCAATAACCTCCATGAAGCATTTGATTTGTTCCTCATCCTCAAACACCTACCAATACTTAACATTGTCTGGTATTGAAGTCCTGTATCTGATTTCAACTTCGTATCTGAGCAATGGGTTTTGAGGAGGCTTGAAGGTACTAGTAGCTATATCCAAGGAGTCAACCATCTAATTTCTATCTCTGGGCAAAAATTGGATATTAAAGGCTAAGAAAAAATTATCAATCATATCCCATACCTCATTTTGGTAAGCCTTAATCTTGGATGTTTAGCTTGGCATTGATTACTGATTTGCTTCACCACCAGCTCTGAATCTCCAAACACTACCAAGCGCCCAATATTGAGACTTCTGGCAACTTGCAACCCTAACAACAAGGTTTCATATTCAACAACATTATTAGTGGCTTCAAACTATAGCTTGAACGAAAGGGGAATCATGCTACCTTCTGGAGACACCAACGACACACTTGCTCCATTTCCTTCCCTGGAATAAGCACCATCAAAGTATAACTTCCATACTTTATTACAGTCTAGTGATTGTTTATTTAGCTGAACAGAATATTTTGATGCAAGAGCATGAGGCTTGGAGGAAAAAGTCTTCAAGCTTATTCCAAAAATACAAAAAAATCTACAAGCAAAGGAGTGGGATCCTTTAGCGATCAATTTACCAGCTTTCTAGATAGGATTTTGAGCTAGAATTTAGGATTGAATGATTTTGTAATTAATTAGAGTAGTTTTGATTTAGTTGAGAGCCTTGAGGAGAATATTGCTCAGATTTGATTTTTGTTTAAAATAGGCAGATTTGATCCATTGTTTGCGGATCTGATAGTTAGATTGGAGTGTATTAATGTAAGTTTTGAATGATGAAACGAGGATTTGGATTGATTGGATTATGCGCGGAACTCATATATCTCTGTGTATTTTTATTAAAATTGTTCAATCCTGGAGGTATTTGCAACCTCCGAATTCTTGCTGTGTATTAGAGAAATATCAGTTTGCCTTTGAAATCTCAGAGTTTTAATAGATCTGGCGTGTTTCCATTTATTTCTTAAGTCGTGTTAACAACGAGTTGACCTTGGGTTTTTAATTCATGCATTAACAAAAATCTCGTAAGCGGAGTTCGATTTACATTGGAAATTGGCGTTTATTATAAAACCCGGACCTGAAAAATTATAGAGGTGGATTTATAACCCTATCGGGTTCGTGAGCTTGATCGCGTTGGAGCTTTTAAGTGTTATAGCAGCGGCCTTGAAATCCTCCGACTTGCGATATTGCGATGGAGGATGAGCGATTTAATTGCAACCGTCAGATCGGTGAGTAATTGGGACCATTGATTTCGTTGGTTAATCTGCGCGCTAGTGAAATCGTCGCAAGCTGTAAAACATTCAGCCTTCATCATTTGACGAATTTCGGGTTGGAGAAGTGAACGGGTGTTAAGCGAGAGGTTGGACCCGAACTTTTTTAGATTGGTGGTTTATAAATTCCACCGGGTCCGGAATTTGCTTAAGGGTCGTGCAGTTTATGCGCCCAAAATTGCTATCAATCGTCGGATTAACTGGAGGTTAGATCTACGACGGAGGAACGCCGAGCAATTGGTTGATCGAGAGAGGAGTTGGCCATTGGGTTAGGGGTTGATCGGACGGTGGAGGTTGCGTCGCGTCGTTTAAAGGTTTGATACTCGCGGTGGCTGCGATATGCTATAATATAGTGTATAGTGGAATCCGCTATGGTTGGGGCGATATTTGACGACCCTAACAAATTAATAAAACAAGCAGTTCTTAAATAGATCACTGATACTCCCCCTGAGATAGAAGAAGGAATTCTGCCTGAATTAGACGAGATAGTAACCGATTTTGAGCATTTGTCAATCATGATTATTGACATTGAGCAAGATCTGAAGGAGCAGAAGAAGAAATCCAACATGGCTTTTAGAGTTGGAGGAAGAGGTGGTGGTCGAAGAAGAGGATGACCAGTTGCAAATGCTGAAGTGTTAGAAGCTGTGCAACAGATGCAAGCCAGATTGGAAGCAGTGGAGATGGGAAGAGATGCAAATGCTGGAGATGTTAGTGAACCTGAAGCTGGAGCTACAGAAGATGAGGAACCTACAGAGGTAACTCCTAGAATGAGATTTTTTAAGTCTGTATTAAGATCAACATCCAAGCCTAGACTAGAAGTTTCGATCTACACAGGAAGATTAAGCCCTGAGGAATTGATTGATTGGATAAATGATATGGAGAAATTCTTCGATTATGAAGAAACAAGTGAAGGGAAAAAGGTAAAGTTTGCTGTCACGAAACTGAAAGGACATGCAGCGCTTTGGTGCGATGGAGTACAGGCAGAAAGGAGAAGACTTGGCAAACAACCAATTAAGAATTGGAGCACGATGGTGGCAAAACTGAGAGGTGAGTTTCTACCAAGTGACTATCAACAAACATTATTTAGACAGATGCAGAATCTTAGACAGAGGTCTATGACAGTAAAAGAATACACAAAGGAATTCTATAAAGTAAGTATAAGAGTAGGACAAATTCAAGATACAGATGAGAAGGTTGCTAGATATGTGAATGGTCTTAGAATGGACATTCAAGATGAGATAATTGTACTGTCTCCTAAAACAATGGAAGAGGCTTATCAGATGGTACTGAAGGCTGAAGAAAAACTCTTGAGGAAGCAGTCTGGTAGAAATAGAGGTACTTTTGGAGGAAGGGGAAGACAAGGTGTTAGAGTAAGATCTACAACACCTGGAGATGGAGCTAGTAGTAACTCAAGTCAGCATGCACCCATAGGAGGTGATGCAAGTGGCAGAGGGAGTTTTTCTAGAGGAAGAGGAGATAGAGGCAGAGGAAGAGAAGTAAGATGTTACAGATGTAACAAACTGGGACAGAGAGCCTATGAGTGCCCAGAAAATATGGGAACGAATCAGAGGAATGCAATTGTTGCAAAAACTGAAGAGGAAGCAACAAAGGTAATTGATGAAGAGAATGTACCAGAGAAAGGGGAATCTTTGGTAGTCAACAAAGTTTTGTTGAAATCAGCTAAGGAAATTGTTGAACCAGCACAAAGGAAAACCTTGTTCAGGACTGTGTGCAAACTTCAAGGGAAGTGTTGTCAGATGATAATAGATGGTTGTAGTACAGACAACTTGGTCTCCACAGAAGTGGTGGAGAAGTTGAAGTAGAAACATCGAACACCTTATAAGGTGTCATGGCTTCAAAAGGGATATCAGTCGATAGTAAATGAACAATGTGAAGTGGAGTTGCAGTTGGGAAAATACAGAGACAAAATCTTGTGCGATGTGATTCCTATGGATGTGTGTCATATACTGTTGGGTGGACCATGGTAGTATGATAGGACAACTATGCACGATGGAAAGAAGAATACATATAAATTCAGCAAAGATGGTGTCAACCATACATTGTTGCCACTAGAGGAAGAAGATACATCAAAGAAACTTGATTCAAAAACCCTTTTGCTGAGTGGAAAGTACTTAAAATAGACGGAGGAAGATGAGGTAAGTTATGCGTTAGTTTGCAAACCCAAGGTAACATTTACTTCCACAAAAGTTTCTGATTTACCAATTGAAATTCAAGAGATGCTAGATAAATACTATGATATCATTGTAGATGATTTGCCTGATGAGTTACCACCCATTAGAAAAATCAGTCATCACATAGATTTGATTCCAGGAGCAAATCTACCTAATAAAGCAGCTTACAGGATGACTCCCACAGAGAATGAAGAGATTAGGAAACAGGTTCAAGAATTGTTAGACAAGGGACTGGTTAAAGAGAGTTTGAGTCCTTGGGCAGTGCCAACAGTGTTGAGCCCAAAGAAAGATGGAGGCTGGAGAATGTGCACTGATTCTAGAGCAATCAATAAGATAACATTGATGTATAGATTTCCTTTACCTAGAATTGAAGATTTGATGGATTGTTTGAGTGGAGCTAGGTATTTTACAAAGTTAGATTTAAAAAGTGGTTATCATCAAATTAGAATTAGAGAGGGAGATGAGTGGAAAACTGCTTTCAAAACCAATGAAGGATTATTTGAGTGGATGGTAATGCCTTTTCGATTGTCAAATGCACATAGTACATTTATGAGACTTATGAATGAAGTTTTAAAGGAATTTATTGGTAAGTTTGTAATAGTATATCTGGACGATATATTAGTATACAACAGATCCAGGGTGGAGCATGTGACACATTTGCATTATGTCTTATAGAGGCTACAACAAGAGAAATTACTGTTAAATTTAAAGAAATGTTCATTCATGAAGGAGGAGTTGGTGTATTTGGGTTTTGTTGTTTCTGTTGAAGGATTAAAGATGGATCCAGAGAAGATCAAGGCTATCCTGGAGTGACCTTCACCAAGAAGTGTCTTTGAGGTAAGAAGCTTTCATTGTCTTGCTAGTTTCTATAGGAAATTCATAAGAAACTTTAGTAAGATTAATGCTTCAATTGTTGACACAATAAAGAAATACAGACAGCCATTTAGATGGACTGCTGAAGCAAAAAAGAACTTCCAACTGTTGAAAAGAAAGATTACTGAGAAACCTATTTTAATTTTGCCTGATTTTAATAAACCTTTTCAAGTGAAGTGTGATGCCAGTGGAGAAGCCATTGGAGCTGTTTTGAGTCAAGAGGACAGGCCTGTATCTTATTTCAGCGAAAAGCTAAATGAGACAAAGAGAAATATTCTTCTTATGACAAAGAGTTTTATGCAGTAGTACAGTCTTTAAAGAAGTGGAGACATTACTTGATGTCCAAAGAGTTCATACTGTATTCGGATAACCATGCATTACAGTACATTATGCAGCAGCCAAAGCTTAACCAGAAGCATGCAGAATGGGTAGAATACTTGCAAAGTTTTAATTTTGTATTAAAACATATAATTGGTTAGTGAAACAAAGTAGCAGATGCCTTAAGTAGAAAAAGCTTTTTAACTCAAGAAAGTCAATTTCAAGTGTTGGGTTTTGATTTTCTTAATTAGCTATATGAGAAAGATCTAGATTTTAAAGAGGCATTTGAAGCTTGTAAGAATCCTAGTTTGTTAGATAGAAGCAAGTCGCTGGATTATTTCTTGCAAGAGGGATTATTGTTTAAAAGGAATCACCTGTGCATACCAAGTTGTTCCATGAGGGAGAATTTGATCAAAGAGAACCATAGTGGAGGACTGGGAGGGCATTTCGGTGCAGACAAGACTTATGAACAGTTGAGTAGGCTTTATTTTTGGCCAAAGATGAGAGTTGAAGTGGAAAAGTATGTGAAAAATTGCAAAGTCTGTTAGAATGCAAAAGGAAGGAGCCAGAACACAGGTTTGTATGTTCCATTACCTATTCCAGATAGGCCTTGGGATATGGTAAGTATGGACTTTGTTTTGGGCTTACCAAAAACTCAAAGAGGAAATGATTCAATTTATGTATTAGTTGATAGATTTTAAAAAATGGCACATTTTATTCCATGTTATAAAACCAGTGATGCTATTGATATTGCTAATTTGTTTTTTAAGGAGATTGTAAGATTACATGGGTTACCAAAGAGCATTGTTTCAGATAAAGACACTAGATTTGTTGGACATTTCTGGAGGACATTATGGAAGAAGCTTGGAACTAAATTGAGTTTTAGTTGTGCTTATCATCCTCAGAAAGATGGACAGATTGAAATTGTGAATAGAAGCTTAGGTAATCTTTTGAGAAGTCTTGCAGGTGAGCATCCAAAACAGTGGGATCAAGTATTGGCACAGGCATAATATGCATATAATGATTCTCCTAACAGGAGTACAAAGTAGAGTCCATTCCATATAAATTATGGAATGCACCCAAGAGGAGTAATTGAATTGAGAAATTTGGGACAAGCTGAGAGGAGAAGTGCCAAAGGAGAAGATTTTGCTACAGAAGTTCAAGCAATACATGAACAGGTAAAGCAACAACTACAGGGCAACAACATCAAATACAAGGGTAGAGCAGATTTAAAGAGGAGAAATTAATTTTGAAGTTGGCGATTTGGTTCTAGCACACCTGAGGAAGGAAAGATTTCAAAAAAGGGAGTATAATAAATGGAAGTTTAAGAAAATTGGGCCATGTAATGTCTTGAGAAAATTTTCTACAAATGCATATGAAATTGAATTACCCCCCTGATATTGGAATATCTCCAATATTTAATGTTGTTGACTTATAAATGTATGAAAAGGAACAGGTAGAAGACACAGGAGAGGATCAAGAGGAACAAGAGATTGATTGGGTAAAATAGTTACCTACAACAAAGAAATTAGAACCAGAGAGGATACTGGACAAGAAATTGTTGAAGAAGACCAGAGGACAGGAGTACTTTCAGTGTTTGGTCAAATGGAAGGAACAACCAATTGCTGAAGCTACTTCGATGACAGATGCCATGCTACAAAAGTTGGGCAGTTTTGTAGAAGAGCTCATGGATTGGAGCCCTTGAAGAATTTTGTCCTCAGGAGTTTGATGCAGGAGCATGAGGCTTGGAGGAAAAAGTCTTCAAACTTATTCCAAAAATACCAAAGAATCTACAAGCAAAGGAGTGGGATCCTTTAGCCATCAATTTACCAGCTTTCTAGATAGGATTTTGAGCTAGAATTTAGGATTGAAAGATTCTGTAATTAATTAGAGTAGTTTTGATTTAGTTGAGAGCCTTGAGGAGAATATTGCTCAGATTTGGTTTTTGTTTAAAATAGGCAAATTTGATCGATTGTTTGAGGATCTGATAGTTAGAGTGGAGTGTATTAATGTAAGTTTCGAATGATGAAACGAGGATTTGGACTGATTGGATTATGCACGGAACTCATATAGCTCTATGTATTTTTATTAAAATTGTTCAATCCCGGAGGTATTTGCAACCTCCGAATTCTTGCTGCGTATTAGAGAAATATCAGTTTTCCTTTGAAATCTCAGAGTTTTAATAGAACTGGTGTGTTTCCATTTATTTCTCAAGTCGTGTTAACAGCGAGTCGGCCCTGGGTTTTTAATTCATGCATTAACAGAAATCCCGTAAGTGGAGTCCGATTTACATTGGAAATTGGCGTTTATTATAAAACCCGGACCTGAAAAATTATAGAGGTGGATTTATAACCCTATCGGGTTCGTGAGCCTGATCGCATCGGAGCTTTTAAGTGTTATAATAGCGGCTTTGAAAACCTCCGACTTGTGATATTGCGATGGGCGAATGAGCGATTTAATTGCGACCGTCGGATCAACGAGTAATTGGGACCGTTGATTTCATTGGCTAACTTGCGCGCTAGTGAAATCATCACAAGCCGTAGAACACTCGGGCTTCATCCTCTGATGGATTTCGGTTAGAGAAGTGAATGGGTGTTAAGTGAGAGGTCAGACCCGAACTTTTTTAGATTGGCGGTTTATAAATTCCATCAGGTTCAGAATTTGATTAAGGGTCATGCAATTTGTGCGCCCGAAATTGCTATCGATCGTCGGATCAACTAGAGGTTAGATCTACGATGGAGGAACGCTGAGCAATTGGTTGATCGGGCGAGGAGCTGACCGTTGGGTTAGGGGTTGATTGGACGGTGGAGGTTGCGTCGCGTTGTTTAAAGGTTTGATACTCGCGGTGGTTGCAATATGCTATAATATAGTGTATAATGGAATCCGCTATGGTTGAGTCGATATTTGACGACCCTGAAAAATTAATAAAACAGTCAGTTCTTAAATAGATGACAGATACTCCACCTGAGATAGAAGAAGGAATTCTGCTTGAATTAGAGGAGATAGTAACCGGTTTTGAGCATTTGTCAATCACACCTGCACCCAGCCCACTAGCATCCAACTGTGTTTTGTCCGTGATTTGATCATCTTCCTCTAACAACAAACAAGAGAAATCCTTCTCTTTACCATACATAGGATTATTATTTGAACAATCAACCCTTGTAAATGTCTTTACAAATCTCAATTCTCTATACAGTCGACGTTCCTCTCCATCGAACACAGGAATGGTGGCATATGTCAGATCCAGATTGATAGATCTCCCAATTTTTGATCCCCACGACTTGGACAAAAGCATGCCAAACCTTGCAGGGATGTCAACAACCACAATATCCATTACAACACTTTTCACAAGAATCTAAGCCAAATTAACCACTAGGTCTTTAATCATCCCTAGGCATTTTACTCTCTTAGAGTCAAAAGAGTACAGGTCTTTATATGGTTTTGTTATTTGTAGCCCCAATTGCTCCATGATAGTCAAGGGCATCATATTATGAGAAGCTCTTGAGTCAAGCATACAATTATGTAACAGAAGCTCATGAATTACCAAGGTAACATAAAAAGGGGCAGTGGAAGAGTTTTACTCCTCAACATGAGGTCCAAATAAAACCATGGGTCTTTCCTCTTGGAGGTTCAAGCTATCTTGTAGAGGAGCTATGATAGGTGGACACATGAACTGAGATACTTGAGCTTTATAATTAGGTTGTTATAACAATTCAGTTAAGGGAACAAAGATTTTGGCCCTCTCCAACTCTTTTTGAAGATTAAAGGCAGAGGGGTTCCTATCTGCTGTTGCAACTTCAGCTGGTTGCTTCTCATTACTGCAGGTTGGTTTGGTTTGGGGAGACAATTGCTCTACTTTGGGCGCTTTAGGTTTGTGAGGAACAGGATCTGAGGACTCCTTGCTTGGTGGGACTGGGTCAGGAGGTTTCTTTCCTTTCTCTATTGACTTCGGGGAATTTGAGTGGGGAGGTTCTTCATTTTGATCTTGCATTCTAGACCTTTTCCTTGAGGATCTGAGGTCATATTTTTTGTGTAACTGAGCTTGCATGAATTCAACAAACTGTCTACAATAGTTTTCAATTTCACCATCATCCAGCGGGGCATCCAAGTCCTCTCCTTCTTCCTCGTAAGCTTCTATCTCATGTTCCTCATCAGAGAGAGAAAATAACTGGTTCTCTTGAACCTCTATGGTTTCTTCAATACGTTCCTCTGGATCATGTTCCAAATACAAAGGTGGCTGAATGTGACCTTGTCGTTCCTTTCTCTGCCTTTGCAAGAGCTGCAAGGGTGGTCTTCTATATTGAGGGTTGAAATTTCTGTTTGGAGATTGTTGACTAGGTCGAGGATGGTTTTTTCTTTCCAACTCCAGTTTCATAAGCTTATTAGACAAATTTCTTATACTCTTATTCATCTCCTCAAGCTTTCGTTCTTGGGTTTCCTTCCCATGGCTCGAAGAGTTGGCTTCCTCTTTTCCCCTTCTCCTATCACCATATTGAGTTTTCCCTTTCCATTTCCCCATGGAGGTAAAATTTGCTTCAACTTCTAAATGGTCTAGGGTACGAGACTTTCTTTCTCTAAGAGTGAATCCAAATTCAGATTCAAAAGCCCCAACAAAAACTACTTTAGTAGCAGCCTGTGGAGGTTTGATTTCAGCTGGAAGATTGTTATATAATTTCTTAAACCTTTTTATGAAGTCTGAAACGTCTTCATTATGTTTTTTCTTCATTGCATTCAATTCAGTGAAGATGTACCCATGGTCCCTTTTCTCTCCCCATTTTTTGCATAAAGAATTCTCCATCTCCTCCCAAGTAGTGATTGAAGCATTTGGGGGGGGGGGGGCTTTGAACCATTTCCCGGCCCTCTAGGGACTGGACAAAGAGGCTTAACACCACATCCAAGTGTTCTACATTCAGATTTTCTGTAAATGCACAAAAGATTTCTATATGCCTCTGAGCTAAGATATCATCTTCTCTAGTGAATCTTGACAAGAGCTTAAGATAGTCTTGTGGCATACCATTTAGGGGTTGTGGCAAGTCCAGTGGAGCATATTTATTTAGGAGAAAACCAGGGACAACCATGTTTTGTAAAGGAGGTGGTAGGAGGTATATAACAGGGCCTTGCTGAGGAGTTGGTTGAATTGCAGCTGAGTTGGGAAACTGTTAATGCTTTGTGTTGGACTGTTTATGAGAATATCTTTAACTTCCTGAGGTACTGGGAAGGTATGAAATGTGAAGGGAGGAGAGCTTACAAAAGCTTCTTCAATTTTGACTCTTGAGGAAAATGGGCCAAACTGTGTGCAACGTTCCTCAGGATATTCCAAGACTTTGGAGGAAGACTCATAGTAATTTATCATAGCCTTCTGAGAGGTAGAGGATGAGACTTCTAGAAAAGAGGTCACAGGAACTAGAGTGACAGGAGTTCTTTCTTTCCAGACTCTCCTAGATATTATCTTTTCAGGGTCAAACACAGGAGAAGTTCTCTGCTGTGAAGTATCAGAGCGAGTGTGTGGCCTTTTAAATCCAGGATGCTCAAAATGAGATCCAAACAGTGGAGCTGCCAAGGTGAGAGATCTTCAACTCACACCCCTTTCTAATCACCTTATTAAAGGGTGTATAAATGTTGCACACAGGGAAAATTTCTTGAGTCGTCCCTGACAACGGTGCCAGAAGATGTTGTAGCTCCTAGAGACAACCCCTGGGTTGAAGAGAGACCAATGCCTAGCACATCTTGATGAGTGCTTTAAGGATCTGTTGATATTTTCTATTACACTCAAGATTTAGCATATTTGAGATGAAATTGATTTAGAACCTTCCTTAAGAGGAGAAATGCAAAACTAGATGCAAAATATTACTCACAAAAGCATCAATATCTGACTCTAGCGGCCAACATTACATGAACATGCAGTTTTATTAGTCATTTGTAGTATATCGGATAGAAGAATCGAGGAGGAAAGAAAACCAACACACAACACTTAAACTAATAATCCAGTGCATCGAAGTTCAACATGAAGTGGATGAGAAAGACATTTAAAGGAAGTGCTAAGATACATGGAGCACATTTTTAAGGATAATATTTCATATCAGTTATAGGCATCTTTAATTAGCATTAGACATAGTTGAATCCATAAATCCATGAAGGCATATCCAACGACTACTATTACATGTATAGTATGAGAAGAAGAGTGAGAACATATGGGACAAACACGAAAAGGAATACATACTACACATTCATATGAGTCGGAATCACCAAAAACTTTCGTTAATCTTCCACAGAGCATACATTTCATTGATAATTTGCATAGCTTCTCTCTTGGAAAACCAAAATTCTGAACCCTTGGTTCTGTATCATAAAACTGTTTTTATAAGGCCTCAGAGGGAGAACCCGTTACAAAATATTCTTTCTTGATTTGGTAGTGAATCATCATAACAAAATATCAACGTGCTCTAGTGGCACAACTGTATTAGCCAGATCCTAACTAACTAGTATTGGTTCTTTGAAAACAAAATATTTACATGAAACAAAAATATCAAAGTGTTATGATTCGACACAATCAATAGTATCTTTAACTATGATAGGCAGGTTCAGGAGGCATTGTCGCTGGGTCGATGATTTGAAGCACATGAGGATTGACGAATTGTTCACACCTTTGCGACAGTGCTGGAGCTGGTAGAGGAGCGTGAAAGAATCGCTGATATGCAATCTTGAGATTTGTGAGCCCTGTATAGTTCAACCTAGGGCGAAAGAGGGTCTCACCGATCCTAACAACTGAAATTCATTTCTGAGATAATTAACCGCTGCTTTATGTTTAAGGGTGGCAGTGTTCTCATGGGAGGAATCGACCTTGCTCTTGGCCTCCACTAACATCTGACTGTATTGCGCCCATGGGACCAACATTCCCACAAGATCCCAGCGACGAGGCAACCCTGCTCTGACTCTCTCATCAAACTCAGAGTTGAGGGCAACCACATCCTTCAGCACTATGTTTAGGCATTCTTCAGCTTTTGCTCTGGCCTCTTCCTTCTGGACTACTTTGGAGATCACCATGATAGCAGACACTCTATCCACCACATCTATGGGCTCAACTCACTGAGTGGCCTTTCATTTACAAACTGAATGAACTCCTTGGCAATCTGGTAGTTCTTTTCACAGTCTTCCTTGGCAGCTAGAATGAAGAACTCGTAGTCCTTGATCACAATCTTCTGTTCATCCATCAAAGCTATGTAGTCCCAGTTGTTTTTCATCTCAGCTATAATTTCATCCCAGATTAGTTGCTTAGCTTGCACAAGAAACATATTTCCTTTTAGAAGGCCTTTGTGCTCAACAATCTCCTGGTTAGCTGCGTGCAGGTTCTTGCTGATCAGATCTGCATTAGACCTCGCTGTCTCAAGCTGCTTTTCTTTTTGTGAGAGGGCTCGCTAGGTTGTGTCTATGTCCTTCTACACCTTCTTCAGCTCTCCTTCCAAGAGCTGGAGCTGGGTGAGGGTCTTTGTGAGCTGTTCAATGGGATTTTGAGGGTTCTCACCATCAACACAACACAGATGTGAGTGTCTGAGGGTTCTCAGCATCAACACAACACCGATGTGAGTGTCTATTCTTAGTTGAAGTTCTGCCACCTACTACTTAAGAGTCACCACCTTATTGTTTCTCTCTATCTGTTCTCTTGCCAAGATCTCTTTCTCCTCCTCCACCTATGCGAGTTCCTTGTGTTGATTTGGGGTAGCATCGGATGTGCTCTAGCGACGAAAATTGGTGGAGAGACTAAATCACATGAGATCTCTAAGACCCAGAAATGGTTTGGGCAGAATCTAACCATTTTGGAAGATATTAAAATAATTAATATTTTCAATGGAGTCCCTAAGTCTAAACTTAGGGAAAATAAAATATTAATGTGAATTAATATAAAACTGAGTTAGAATGGTCCAAGAGTCATGGATCAAGCCAGATCTAATCTTAGCCATTGATTAGAGACTTAATCTCGACCGTTGATGGACCAACGAGAAAAGTATAAGAAGAGGCTTGAGGGCCGGTTGGAGAACACATTGAGGGAGACCAGTCAATTCGATTTCTGGAGCAGGGTTAGCTGAAAAATGAACTAGTGGTCTGGAGAGCAGCAGGAAGCAGCAAGTACGGAGCAGAGAGTCAGGATTAGCAATAGAAGACCAGCACAGAGGCAGGAGAGGCAGACGCTGAGGCAACAGGAGACTGAACAGTCACTAGAGGGCCTGCGTGGGTGACGCAGAGAGGCCTAGGGCTGATGCAGACAAGCAGGGGTTGATGCAGAGTGTCTGGGAGGCACGTAGAGGTCAGCCAGGCTGACGTTGGGACTAGGAGAATTGCTGGAGAATTTCTCTCTCTGTTGGGTAAGCCAGTTTGGCATTCGGTTGTACTGAAGAATTGCTGAATAATAAAATCCTCCCTTGCTGCATGGGTTTTTCCACATTGGGTTTTTCTAGGCACTGTTGTCCAAAATATCTGTGTCAATGTGTTGATTCTTGTGCATGTGTTTGTTTCTTTATTATGGTGTTATATCTACAACAAAATTTTTTGTAATGTTTATTGAAGGAATTTCAAATAACTTATTGAAAATAAGCAGGCAAAGTAAATCAGATGTTACAGTGATAGAATTCTCACACCTTGGATTGCACATGCTCACTCGCTGGCATCTTCCGTTTGTGTCTCAACTCCTTAAACTCTGGTTGTGAACTTTGAAGAAGGGCTCCAAATGCAAAAGAATCCTCTGGATTCACCCCTAGTTTCATAATCAACTCCTTGAAGTTTTCATTCTCCATGTGAAGAGCTCTGGTGTTAGCTCTTTCTTGTTTTAATTTTGTTGCAACCTCCTCCAACAGCTTCTCCGCTTTACTTTGTTGGAAATAATTAGAGGAGGGGTGAATCAATATTTCTTTTCAATTGTTATTTTTACCAGTTAAATCACTTATATTTAGAACACAAAATGAACAATAAGAATATAAGCTTTTATTAATTACTTCTTTACAATAAATCAAGTACAATATATATAGGGCTTCAACCTTAGATGAAGACACCAATCTTCAATCTCCCCCTTTGTCATTGATGGCAATATTCTTGCCCTTCCAACATTCTCTCCCCCTTTGACATCAATGGAAAACGGGGTGCCCAAGTACTCCCCCTATCAAGCTACTTCTTTTCTTCATGAATAATAGTTCTTCATAAGTATGTTACTACCCCTATCATGGTGCTATTCCTTTTGGCAATATGGCCTATGATAGATGTGTCTACATTTCTTCATGTGATGAATCAACTCTCCTTGCCTGCATAGACTCCTTTAGCTCCTCTTTTTGCTCAAGACAAGAAAGATTGTTGCCTTGTGATAAAGTAGAAGACATCTTCAACAATGGATGTGTAGTGAAGACACAATATCATGATTTTCTTTAATGGAATTACTCCTGAGAGATGATCTATCAAGAGATGATTATCCATGTGTGACTCATCAAGGGTTTCATAGGGCTCTTCACGGATAGCTTTTGCAGGAATAGTCAAGAATCACAAGCTCCCCCTATTAGTATCCTATTTGGCAGAATTTTGTCATAAAGACTTGGAATATCATATCTGCCAAAGATGTACTCATTAGATCAACAACATGAGTTGATGTCTTGAGTGTTCAAGAGGCTTTTGGATCCAATTTGCTTCCTTCTCCATACTTGTGTAACTCTCTTCTTTGGCTTGGTTGTCATAGTTCTAACTTGTGTAGGGACCCAAGTCAAGTTACAATCTTGTGCCATATGTCCAATGTTATGGCAATTGAAGCACGCCATCTTGTTTATGAATGAGTAATCATGATTTCTTCTTGCAAAATTTCTTCTAGGAGATTGACGGGGACCATTATATTTGTCTTTGTGATATGCCCTACAATCTTTTGCCATGTGCCCAAAGTTTGTACAAGAATAGGAATAACCAAGAAATATACTTTGGTACTTGGGAGATGGAGATTTCCTTGATGTACTTCTGAAGTCTTTTTGCCTTGGGATTCGTTGATGATATTCATTGCCTTTTGTATTCTTGATACCATCTGCAAGTCTCCTTGGAGTAGGATTTCTTCCATTGTTGCCTTGATTCTTCTTTTTGCCTTTGCTGGAACTGGGAACATCAACATTTCTTCCAGGCTTTCTCACATCCTTGTTGTTTGGAGCATTAGGGTTTGAATCATTCTTGCTTGAGGATTCACCTACATAGCCAAGACCTGATTTATCAAGGGGAGACCTTTGATGACTTAGGATGTCATCTAGGGTTTGAGAACTTTTCAAGTTCTTATTCAGCAAGTCAACTTCCTTTTTAAGAAAGACAATTTCTTCCTTCATTTTCTTGCATTCTTCATCCCTCTTTGATAGAATGATCTCCATTTCTTCCTTCATCTTGGTTGCTTCACATGATTGGGCCTTAAGAGAAGTGATTTCTAGTCTTAACTTGGTGATGTCATCATCCTTTTCTTCTAGTTGGCACATCATAGTGTTTCTCTCCTTTTCTACTTCATCAACTTGTACTTCTATGAATGCCAAAGCTTCCATCACCTTCTCAGCTCCTTGTGCTTGTTTTCTTGCTTCTTCTAGTTGAGATCTAAGGGAGGAGACCTCTTCCTTGTATTGACCAATCTCTGCTTCAAGTTTGTTCAAGTTCTTGAGTCTTTGTTCAAGGTGGCTTGACAAAGTATCTTCCCTTTTCTTTACCTTATCCAATTGATTTGTCATGGATATGACTTCTTCATGATGCTTTCTTTTGTTTTGATGAAATTCCTTCTTAAGTTTGGTGAGCTCCTCTCCTCTTTCTTGTACTTGAAGCTTGAAAAGGTCAACTTCCTTCCTTGTCTTGTCCTGGTCACCATCTTGCGCTTTCTTCTTAAGTTCCTCATTTTCCTTTTTCAAATTGTTAATCTTTCTCATGAAAGCTATAAGTTTAGTCAAAAGATCTTCTTCAAAGCCTTCTTTGCTTTCTTCTTCTTCTAAGTCTTCTTTGGCCTTGATGTCATCATTCTTATTTTCAGCTTCCTTGATGGGTTCTGGATTTCCTTCTTGCTTTTCATCATCTTCTTGACTAGAGGTCATGGTCAATGCTGCTTTTGAGTGGAGTTCATGAAGTTTGTACCATATATCTTTTGTTGATGAACATTTTTCCAAATTGGCCTTTATAGAGTTTGGTAGCCCATCCAAAATTGTCTTCATTGCTCTTGTATTATACTCCTTGGATTCATTGTCCATCGTGCTATCAGTAATCACTGATTCCCATACTCCAACGCCCTGAGCCATTAAGAAATTTCTCATTCTTACCTTCGATACATCAAAGTTTCCATTGAACAATGGAACTTTCTCAATTTGATTGTCTTCAGTTTTCATGGTTGAGGAAGACACATCTTTAGGAGGATTGGAGGCTTTCTTCTTTGGCTTTGCCATTTGTGTTCTAAGGATCAACCTTCAAGTTGCTAGGCTTTGAGTTAAGGTATTGGCTCTGATACCAATTGTTGGGAATCACATTGCCATTAGACCAAAACCCACAAGTGTTAGTCAACGATTACGTCGCCAGAGATAAAGACCCACGAGAGGCGGTTAGTCCATGTCGCGAAACACACGGGAAGCGTTGGTTTGTACAATGTCCAACATACTTATGGTCATTGCATTTTTGTTAAGCTCACTGTAAAGCATCTCTCCCACTTGCCTATGGAAGTTGATCTTATTAAGGAATTTAGACTTCTGTGATCCATAACATTGTTTAGAGAGTTTTCGGTGAAATCACATAGAGAATAATTTGTCGACGCGTTTCGAACCAACCAGTGTGGTTCATCGTCAGGACAAGTTGAAGATCTAAACCAGCTTAGCTTGTTAAATAGTATGTGCAGAGACTCCAACGGCTATATTGCCAACAGCTAATTTTGACCTAATGACCTAAGTCAAACCAATAATAATCTTGTTATATTTTTAATTATTATTATTCTATGAAAATAGTTAAATTTGGTCAAATTATATAATAAAATATTCAATTGTTACTTGTACTTGTATATATATATATTCAAAAACCTAACTAATTCATATTAAAATAATATCCTTGGTATATCATATATTTATTTAATAATAAAATATTTTTCTTATAATTATCAATTAAAACCTAATGGTCCAATTGAAATTAATTAATATATTTAATAATTATATTTTTAAATAATTTATTATTCCAATAATAATACTACAAATAATATTCTAGATATATTAAATTACTGTTATTCTTAGAAATTAGTTAAATTAGGTAAATTCTATAACTAAAGTATTATTTATTAGTGTACTTGTTTATTAATAAATGTATATATATGTACCAAAAAATGAATGTTGGTACATCATATATTTATTTAATAATACTATTTATTTATCATTTAAATCTAAGGTCCATTTGCCAAAGTATAATTTTATAATTAATTAATAATTTACTATGTTTATTTAATAATTAAATAATTGTATATGATGCTATAAAAGGATAATACTAATAGTATAATATTTATATAAATTCATAATATAAAAATATACATGATTGAAATCAAGAAAAAGAAATAATTTATCAAATTACTTCTTGAATATTAGTATTCCCACAAATGATTGTAATAGGGTCGACATTAAATTTATAAAGATCATATTAATGAATAATACCAAGTAATTAAGATAATAGAAGAGAACAAATTATATTAATACAATATATTATTAGGAATCCTAGAGGCGAAAAAAAAAAAAAAAAAAGGGGGAAAAAACTAATTGATAAAAATATAAAAACCCAAGGGTTAAAGGACCAACCCCAGAATCAACCCCAAGACTTTATAAATGAGGGATAGAGGAGGCTAGGAAGACAGGGCTGGGACCTAGCAACTGCTAATCTTCCAGCCATCATCCCTATTAAGATTCTTTGGCCTTTTCTCTATCTCCAAGGCCTCTCTAAATTTATGATGGTGAAACTGCGCCACCTTAGCAATGACTTGAGCCTCTTCAATACAGACATGATGCTTAGTCTTTTCGGCATGTTCAGCCAGTGCTGATGACTTGGCCCTCCCATGCCTTAAGTCAGCCGAATGCTCGTTCATCCTTTGCTTGATAGAGTGACCTGTCTCACCATTATATGGTGTCCCACAGGAACAAGGAATGACATAGACGCCCTTCATGTCTTTAGGGTCGATAGGATCTTTTACCGACCTGAGGGAGCCACAGATCGTATTGAGAGGCCTAAAAGTTGTGGGCACATCAAACCTCCTCAAAATCCTCGCAATCCTATCAGTGGTCCCTTGGATGTAAGGCAGGTTAACCCCCATGACACAATCTTTAGGATCTCTTTGGACCGAAGGCTCCTTCTTAGCCTTTAGGAAGGATTTTCGACCCAGGTGTCTACTGTAACCATTCTTCTCAAAGACCTCTAGGAGATGAGCCTTCTCTGATTCCAAGCTCCCTTCATCCGAAATTCTAACAGCACAGATGGCAAGAGTGCTCAGAACCCCTAACTTCTGAGCGGGGAAATGATGGGAAGAAGCATGCAAGTATTGCTCAGTATGAGTCTTCTTTCTAAACACCTGATGAGAAAAGGAACCATCCACCTTCTTAGAGATGAGAACATCCAAGAATGGAAGACAACCATTGTCTTCTTTCTCCATTGTGAATTTTATGGCGGCAGACTGGTTATTGAGATGACTGAAAAAATGATCCAGCTCATCAGGACCATGAGACCAGACAACACCCGTGTCATCAATGAATCTTTTCCAAAGCTTCGGTAAGAGACGAGAGGAGGCCAAGGCCTTAGACTCAAAATCCTCCATAAAGAGATTAGCGACAACAGGGGACAAGGGGGAACCCATGGCAACTCCGCAAGTCTGCTCATAGAATTCTCCCTCGAAGCTGAAAAAGGTGGAGGTAAGGCAAAGCTCAACCAACTTAGCCGTATCAGGGTCGGTGAGCCTATTGATCACTGCCATGGCCTCATTGATGGGAATACAAGTGTAAAGAGAGACCACGTCGAAACTTACCAGAATGTCCTCGGGCTCAAGTTTAATTTTCTTAAGATCATCAATAAAAGAGGCCGAGTCTTTGACAAAGGACTCAGTATGACCAACCAAGGGCCTCAAATTTATAGCAAGGAACTTTGACAGGAGGTAAGTCGGACCACCTATGGTGTTGAGAATGGGTCTCAGGGGAACCCCTTCCTTATGGACCTTCGGAAGGCCATAAATCCTAGGAGCAATGGGGTTTCCTCAATAAGCTTCTGGGATAGAGGATTAGTGGAATTGCATGACTTGATCGCAAGAGCGACAGCTCTGGAAACCTTTTTAAGAGGATTTTTCGAAAGCTTCTTATAACTCCCACTATTACACAGATGATCAAGCATCTTATTCATATAATCACTTCTATCTAGGAGGATGGCAGCCCCACCTTTATCTACTTTCAAGACCACGACGTCCCGATTTCTGTTTAAGGCCTTCAGAGCCTCAAACTCAGCCTTGTTGATATTGCTACGGGGAGGCTTAGCCCTTCTCAGGGCCACGGCACAATCCTGCCTAATCGTGTCTTTAATCTTATCAGGAAGGTTCTTAATGCCACATTCTACATCACAGATGATGTCTTCGACCGGGATTTTCCTGGGCGCTAAGGCAAAATTAAGTCCTTTTCCTAAGAGACTAAATAAACATAGTAAATTATTAAATTAATTATAAAATTATACTTTGGCAAATGGTCCTTAGATTTAAATGATAAATAAATAATATTATTAAATAAATATATGATGGACCAACATTCGTTTTTTGGTACATATATATACATTTATTAAAACAAGTACACTAATAAAATAATTTGTAGTTATAGAATTTACCTAATTAAACTAATTTCTTAGAATATCAGTAATTTAATATTATCTATGATTATTATTATGGGAATAATAAATTATTTAATTATTTAATAAATATAAATTATTAAATATATTAATTTAATTTCAATTTGGACCATTAGGTTTAAATGATAATTATAAATAAAAATATTATTATTATTAAATAAATATATGATATACCAAGGATATTATATTTAATATGGATTTAGTTAGGTTTTTGAATATATATATATATATACAAGTACAAGTAACAAATGAATATTTTATTATATAATTTGACCAAATTTAACTATTTTCGTAGAATAATAATAATTGAAAATATAACAAGATTATTATTGGTTTGACTTAGGTCATTAGGTCAAAATTGGTTGTTGGCAATATAGCTGTTGGAGTCTCTGCACATACTATTTAACAAGCTAAGCTGGTTTAGATCTTCAACTTGTCCTAACGATGAACCACACTGGTTGGTTCGAAACGCGTCGACAAATTATTCTCTATGTGATTTCGCCGAAAAATCTCAAAACAAAATAGGAATGAGGCTGGTGAAATCAAAATTAACAAACAACCATTGGGCTTATGGGGTCATATGTCATTTAGAATTAACAGTAGAATTGGCTTTGCAATGAAATCAAGGCATTCAGATTTCAATATAAACAGAGTACATCAAACACAACAGGACAGCCTATGAGTATATGAAGGAAATTAGAACACTGCAAGTGATTTCTAAGTAATCAAATACTCATAATACTGTAGACAACATGAAAAGACAACAAGAGGAATTCATACATTGAAATCTTTATGATTCTTAAGCAGCAGAAGCCAATACTGTATTACCAAAAGAAATAGAGTCTTTGCATAAGCTTAACAACAGAGATTTTTTACATAAACTTCCAACCCTTATTACATTGTTCCTTCACCTATATATAGAGCTCTTCTACCTAACTGAGATTCCTCCTCAAGCATGAGGGGAACTCGAATTCTACTTCTAATGACACCTATTCAACTTTTAACTACCTATTAAATGTAATAAACTACTAACTGGAATTTTTAGAGATCTAAGTCAAATAGGAGCCTAACTCCATATCATGCTAATAATAGCCTTAATTACAATCATTCTCGTTCTTGGACAAGTGGTCTCTTATTAGTTTGGCTGTGGTGGATGTTTGGAGCTCCATACTGTCCTCGATTTCCCTTTGCCTGCAAAGTAGGGAACTGCCCCTGTTTAGCTGCCTTTGGTTTTCCTCCAAGATATTCGAATCCAATGAACCATACCTTTCATCTTTGATTATGCAAAATATATCAGATGGCCACGTCTTTGATGTGTTTTCAACCTCTTTTATGTGTGAAGACAAAATCTCTTTCATGCTGTCCGACATATTTTGGACTGTAGTAAATATGTTCACTTTATGACAAAAAGTTTAGAGTTTGGATTTGAATACATGTTTCCTCCACCTGTCTTGACCTTGTTGAAGGTTGATAGTTCCAAATGATCCCTGGTAGATATTCCCTTTTCAAAATTCCCGCTTATATTTCAAAAACCAGTTGACTAAGATTGGATTATAAAGCGTCAGCATTTTCGTAGCGCACTACGAAACTGCTAAGCGTTAGTCATCATCTTCAGCAGTTTCGTAGCGCGCTACGAAACTGCTGTGTAATCACCAAAATATAGCTTGATACCAAAAGTTTTCTATCTTGGGCTTCCTTATATTTAAATATTCTTTTCAGCTGCTCCAAATCTTTCACCACTGTCTCGTATCTAATCCAGTTATCAATCGATATGCAGCTAATCGTATTTCTGGATCCTGCTGGAGAAGTGACCAAAGCAAACCAGATGGGGAATGCTTTGAAGAATTTTCAGTTGCTGCATACATTAAATTTCAGAGGCACATTTCAGCTTGATCATTGAGTAATTAAGTACTTTCTCCTCGCTCTTGCCCTGAAATGGATGACAAAACATGTGTCCTAGCCAGTTGTATATTTCTCCATCCATGAAAACAAGTTGCATCTACAGCATGCCTTGCTGTTGGTGGTGTGTTGCAAAGTAAGAATTCAGCTCCTCACATCACTGTACCAATTTGGCTGAGTGTATCAAGTGAAATTTCCCGTTCATTACTGTTTGTAGCCTTCAACCTCTCTAAGTCCAAGTCAATAGCTTGTACAACATTCTTTACATCAAATTCAACAACTGTAGAGTAGATGCATCAGAAGAAAGAAGCCTCGCACTTATTTTAATAGATCTTGATCGCAATAATGAATTCAGAGCACTATTACTTATGGTAGCAGCTAATCGTTGAAGCAAGATTTTTGTTAAGAGAAACTTGGCAGCAATTGGATTTGTTACTATCTCATATATAACTTCCAAGACATTCAATTTAGCAAGCATATCAGTTGTGATGTTAAGCTCTTGTTCAAACATGCCAAGAAGACCTGATCGGTGAACTGCAGTAGCTGACTCATTTGAGATACCAAATAGTGTAGCAATAATAGCCAAAATCCGAATGCACACCATCCAATGTTCAATGCTTCTATTTTGTAAGCCCTTTCAATCACCTTTTCCTCTATAGTGTAGTCTGTACAAAAGCGGAAAACTTAAGCTTCTTTCTTCTATCCAATTCCATGTGCATGATCCTGGGCTTGTAGATCAACTTGTGGATTCTAGTCACTGTCATACAAAATGACCACATCTTTTGTGGCAAGGTGAATACCAAGGCCCCCAGCTCTGGTTGAAAGCAAGAAAACAAACTTTTCACTCCCTTCTTGATTGAAAGAATCTATCGAAGCATCGCGGTCTTCTCTGAAGTATTCCCAACAATTCAACAATATTGATATCCATGGAACATACAATAATCCTCCAAAATGTCAATTTTGTCATTCTCTCCTCCGACATTCATAACATCCCAATCTTTTTGAAGCAATGCCCGGTAAAATTGCTTTTGCATCATCAATTAACGCTGACCAGTTATTTGACTGTTTCAGTGTTGCGACATTACCTATAACCCAAAGTCCTATGCGAGCTCTTGTCAAAGCCACATTCATTTGATGAATATCAGCAACAAAACCAACACCATGGCTAGAAGCTCGGACACAAGACATGATGATTACTTCTCGTTCTTGACCCTGAAAGCAACTACAGTGTTAATATATAACCCTTTTCCCTCTTCAGTGTTAAGAACACTTTCAAATTTCCGTTGCAAACATTTCAACTGTAGCCTGTATGGTGTGATGATGCCAACATAAACCTTAATGCCTGCAGACTTCACAAATTTTTGAAGATGTTCATACAACTGTAGGGCAAATTGTGCTTCATCAAAAGAACATTTCACCCATTTCCCAATACTCTGCAATCTTTATATCTCCATCTAAGGGTTTTAAGTGTAGAACGTGATCAACAGAAATCCGCTCTGCCTCCACAGTTCCTATAATGTTCTGATGGTGAAATTATTCTGAAACAAAACCGCAAATATGTCTGTTTCTGCATCCACCTTAATAAAAAACCAAAAAGGTTATCTTAAAATCTTTAAATATAATAAATTGAAAAATATTTGGCGGTGATCAATTTTATTTGCCAGCTGTCATCTGTAAGGGGTGCCATTGACCCAGCAATACCAATTTTGTCCATATCTTGAGAAATATAAGCCCAAAAGCTCAATCTTGAAAGAAAACTAAACTCGGACTAACACTAAACCCTTACAATTAAAATGATGTGAACCATTTAGAAATTGTTTCTTAGGTGATAACACATTGATTGACAACAAGCCTATAGTGGAGATGTGGGAAACATGACTCATGAATTGAATTGACATGACTTGACAAGACAGCATTGGTACATTCGTGAGACTACTGGAGTGCATGTCGAGCTATAGTGCTGCTGAGTGATGGATGTCTCCATGGTGTATCATATCTTCACCTCAGCATGGTGAAGTGCACATAGTCTTTGATGGTCCTTGGTTCACTTGATGAACCTCTAGTATGTTGTTCCTTGCTTTCATGTTGGAAGGCTTGACAGGTTCACTTGTTCGTGAAGGTGCATGTTCGTCGCGTTTATCTGCTTCGCATTCTTCATTTTTTCGTTCGTTGGTGAACTTGTCCATATAAATGTGCTACATTCGTTCATCTTGTTCATCGTATTGACATGTTTGTTGGTGTTCCTATACCTGCAGTCACTCATGACGAGACGACATCAAATCCAAAACCTCATAGTCTACCATGACACATGATCATTCGGATGCGGCTGACCAGGAGAGGTGGCAGGGCTGTGATGCGAGATGACGACTCTGGGCAATTGTTGATGAAAACCCCGCAAGAGTCACTGAAGGATGGAGATGGACAATCTGAGTGGACAGTGACTGTCTGCAAGTTTTGGCTCGGCTCGAAGGCAAAATTGCGCAAATTTTGGGAGGGATAGTTTGGGCTGTAGGAGGGTAGGACAGACATGCTCTGCGCATTTTTCAGAATGAACATTCAGTAGGGTTGGATAGTAAAATCTGCACAATTTTCTAGAGAAACAGATCGGGCTTGTATGAAGGGCCAATAGGAAAGGATTGCGAGGTTTTTTTGGGGAATTGTCTGAGAGATTGGCAGCCAAAAGTGTGCAATTCCCAAAGAGAAATTCCAGTTGGCTGCTGGGGTCACTGGCAGCCGGAACTACACAGTTCCCAGAGGGAATTTCCAGTTCACTACTGGGGTCACTGGCAGCCAGACTTGCATAATTCCCAGAGGGAACTTCCAGTTGGTTGCTCAGTCACTGGCAGCAGAACCTACTGAATTCCTGGAGGGAACAGGCAGTCTCCTTCTGGGAGTTGCTGGCTGGGGAAACTACATTAAGGCCAGGAGGCCAACCTACTAATCATCTCTGTTTAATTTCTGAGCTAAGATGACTGATGGGATGCAAGAGGCCTACTCATGAGCACTGTGAATTTTCTGATATGAACAGTCGACCGACTGTCCAGGTGTCCAGCATGAGTGCTGATTGAATTTCTTGTAGGCAACACAACTTAAAAGAGCTATCTTGGTGCTTTTATGATGTTTTGGTTGACCATCGATCAAGTTGAAAGTAGGGAGATGGTCCGACTATCAGTCAGGATTCTGGTTGTCAGAACTTAAAAAAAAATGAATAAGTGTGTGAATGGTTGAAAGATGCATAGGTGATCATATGGAAGCACACTCGGATGACTTGACGACAAAACGACCAAACCATCTGGACACACATGTTCAACATGACTGACCAGTGGTGAAAGCGACAAGTGCGACACTCATGATTGATAGTTCATGATTGAGATGAAACTTATGCAACAGTGAATATGACTATGTGTGTGAGTGCAACAGATGCCTTCACGATGAAAACAATAAACACATACGAAGAAAAGACTTTGAGCATATCCAGAAAATGGTCATAAGCATGACTTAGACTTCAACATGCAAAGACTTAAGTGCGGTAAACAAGAAAGGCGAATGTAAAGACTCACACGAGCTCACAGAGTGAACCCGAGTGTGTGCAGTTATCAAGTCAAATTTTCCAAGGGATACTCCGAAATTAGTGCAAGCCAAAATTTTGGAGGGTGGTTTTAGTTGCTACAACACTTGGTGACACACCGGTAGAACTCTAGCTTCTCTGTTTTGGTTAATTGCTAGCACAGGGCCTTGGTCTTTCAGGAAGTATTGAATCACTATGTAGGTTACTTTAATTTCCCCACTTAACCCATGGACATACATGGTTCACCCTTTGCCAACTCAGTCAAACACAAGAAAAAGTTCAGCTTAGATCTCAGTGTTTCGAATTCGTTAAGGGTAGTTTAGTTCGTGAGTTGAAGATTTTCAGAGTATAATTTTCCATCTCTAATGTTGCTCTGCTACCAGCAGGCTTGGAAAGTACCCCAGCAGAGTCACACAGGAACACACACATTGATCCACTTCCAGTGAGCCTGGTCAGTACCCTGGTGGAGTTGCATGCTTCACCTCTCTGTGCTGGAAGCCTTTCTCTTCTTTCGCCTTTGTATTTTTTTTAAGAGAATTGTGCATAGGCACTTATTTATTTTGGGGAGGAAGAGGTAACCTGACTTATTGAGAGCAGAAGAGTTTGTTCCTTCAAAGAAGAATGTAAGACCTCTGACATATGTTTTCTCGTTTAGATTTTTCTCCTTCTCTGTTTCTACTAATTGGATTAGCTTCAACACATAGAGCAGAAGGTTGAGTACAGGCATGGGGCTTCCCAGTGTGGACACAGGTTCACGGTTGGACCAAAGCTTCTCTTACGGATGGTTTGTATTTTCTGTCAGGAATTCATCAGCGGAAGGTTGTAACCAAGCATAGAGAAAATGGACACAAGACTGTCACAAGTCTCTTCACATTTTAGCCACATACTCTATTCAAAATCTATAATGTAGTAAATGGCAGCACTTATTTCATGAAAAAAATAGTAATATATCAAACAAACAAAATGCACATGAACAAAAATAGTAAGCGCAACAAAGCAAAGGGAAAAATAAGCAAAACAAACAAAATGAAACAACAAGTAGCAAGCAGACTATGTACAAGGCACTGGTGCAGCCCGACCTACCGAAATAATGTTTGAGGACTGGGCCTTTGATAGGAAGATTATCAATCCTCCCATCAAGTGATTGCAAATGATAGGTGTGTGAGCCAAGTGTCTCATGGACTAGTGCCAGTTCACCATGCTCCGCTACTAGAACCTGGTGGCATTCTAGAAGACATTCAAGTGAATACAACACCACTATTTCAAGAACTATGTGTAGCATGGCCTCAGATGATGGCACAAGGTAGTTATTTTTATTCTGGGAAGGGTTTAAGTTTCTAAAATAAATGCGTAAGTGGATCTTCCTAGATTTCTTACGTGCAGGATTTAAATCAGAACTCCACGTATGACAACACCACTATTTCAAGAACTGTGTGTAGCATGGGCTCAGATGACGGCACAAGGTAGTTATTTTTATTCTGGGAAGGGTTTAAGTTTCTAAAATAAATGCATAAGTGGATCTTCCCAGATTTCTTATGTGTGGGATTTAAATCAGAACACCAAGTGTGATGACGAACTTTGCAAGTAATCTAACCACTTAAAATATTAGTCAATCTATTCAGTGAAAGGTGTGCAAACAACATATATTTCTTACCTGTTCATTGCTCTAATGGCTTGTCTTCTCCTTTACCTGGAATCTCATGTTGGATTGTTCGCATTTAGTGGGTACTCAAGTCATCATCTACTCATGTAAGATCATGTTGGTACCGTTCGATCAAGCAATCAACAATTGGTCACTGTTGTAGTGTGAAACTTGTACCGAGATTAGTCATTTTCGGATCATGGTGGATTCCCAAGTTGCTCTGTTTTTTCATAGTGTTGGTCCCCCTTGTGTTCAACATGACTACTTCAACATATTTGTTTGTGACTCCGAACTTAAAACAACTTGAAATCATGCATTGTTCATTGTTTTGGATGACTGAGATGCACTCAGTCCTTGAGTCATCATGTGTTCCTGATTTATCAAGACTTAAGGTCTGCAACTTGTCTGTACATGGACCGTTTGGCATGTTGTAACTGTTGCTACTACCGCTATTTCTACTACTACTACTAACAGAAAAAAAAAAAAATTTGTACAAGTTTCATTATCACCAGTTGGGCAAGGAAAGAGTCCCAACTGCTTGTCTGATGGGGTTGGGGTTGGCCAGGTGAGATAACACTCCAATGCCTTTTCCAGCAAGTAGTTTCCAAATATGAAATCTGTGAAGGCCAATGGTTCGTTCTCGCTATCAAGAGGAGTGACATTGTGTTTCATATACCTCTCGAATAGCACCCATATTTGGTTGCATTTTCCCTTGTACGGAATCCACAGGTGAGACTAGTCTATAGCAATGTACCCATCTAGCTTGCTGGACTAGTCTCCGCTGAGCAGCAGACCATATGCTTCTAGTATGTCCAAAACAATTATGTTGATGCACTGGTGGACTCGACTGTCATGGGATAGTCAAATGATCATGTCTCGTAGTTCACCAATGGCAGGTGCTGATGTTCTATCAATTTGGATGATTCTCGTGGATGTTTCAATCCATTGTGCATTGATCTTCTTAGCAATGGAGAGAGGCATGACATTGGCTGTCGCACCAGAATCAATCAAACAGTTGTGGACATTGTAGTTGAAAACTTTGAATGAAAGCAGGAATGGGAGGAAACCTGATTTTTCTTCTTCCATCCAAAGTGTATTGAGCATATTGGATAGTGATCTGGGAGGTGTGCATGATCCCTTTCTCGTAGAGGCTGCACTATCTATTTCCATTTGTCCCAATGCACGTAGTGGAATATCTCGCTGGCTCTGGACTTTGGCTAACTCGAACAAACTGATGTTCACTTGAGTTTTCTTCATGCCATCGACTATGTTGTAATCCATAGGTGCTAGACTCACAGAGGTGTCTGAGGTGGAAAGGATGCTCGTGATGTCCGATGGATTGTTCTACAACTTGTTGCTCACAGATGTGTTCTTATCCACTGCTGTCTACTCAAACTTGCTTTGTGTTTGTTTCTTTGAGGAATCTAGTGGATTGGCCTTATTTATAAGTTGTCTCACTTTCTCTTGCATCTCCTCAAGTGTAGGGGGAGCCTCTTTACTCCTAATATTGTAACGCTCATTTTGCTTTTGGGGCTATTTCTCGGTGTTTGTCTTTGAGACTACTTGAAAGCACTAATATGTGTTCACCACATGCCCAGAACTTGGTGCTTCATTAGGTGCAACCTTTTCATTATCATCAGTGTCTTCTGGTTGCTCCTGTATGTCATCATCCACATCGAGTGTATGAGTATAGACAAAGGTAAGAAATCACTTCCAATCTGAACAAGAGTTCTCGGGATGAATTCTTCATGGAAGGAACAATACTTAGGATTAGCGCATTGATCAGGTTGGAACATAGGCTTCTACGTAGATCTAGAGCTGAACTATCTGTTTCTTGATGAGCTAGTTGATGAACTGCTTGCCTGTCTTTGTCTGGGTGGATGACTATTTGCTAATGTGTCCGTCTTCCGTTTCTTGAGTTCGGACATTTCAGTGGTCAAGTTCTTAACAAGGTGAGTGAGGGTCTCAATGTCAGTTTCTTCCTTGCCTCTACCTTTGCTTGAAGTTTCTTGGGGATTTCTGCTTGTATCCTTGGAGTCTTTCATTGATTCGTCATCCTTGATGACTCCAGTGGCGTACAAGTCTTTCTCAACAACAATAGCCTTTTCACAACTTTCTAACAGTGTTGGCTTGGTAGCTTGCTTGACGAACTTCGCAATGGTGGTTGGTAGTGCAGATGTGTAATAGTCGACAATGATGGAGCCATGAGGTTTGGTGTCTACTGCAAACTTGTTCAAGATACGCGTAAACCTATGATTGAAATCTTTTACTTTCTCTTTTCCCTCCATCTTGAGGCTTCCCAATTCATTGAGTAGCATGGTTGGAGTTTTGTCATCAACAAACTTTTCAAGGAACATACATTTGAAAGAACCCGAGTTCTGTATGGAGTTGGGTGGAAGGCTATGATACGAAGTACCTTCCCAGTCATCCAAGGTACATGGAAAAAATCTACATGCTTGATCCAAGTGGATATTGGTGGCCACCCGCTAATTCGACTTGGATCCCCTCTAAGTGCTTCGTGCAGTTTTTTTCAGTTTCCTTAATTATAGCACAATTTACTATTTTTAGCAGTTTTTCGGGTCCTAAACTTCCGGAGCCAGTTTTTGAGGCCCTAAACGACGTTTTTTGGGAAATCTACCGCCAGCGATTTTTCGTGACTAAAAAATCGTCTTTTTCATCGTAGTTCTCGGAGAGATCTTTCCAACGGGCTATCATGCGCGTCAAACGGAGATAAGACGACCAATTCGCGACCCCGGGAAGTTGATGTACCAACTTACCCAAAAACGGGGCCCACAATTTGGCGTTTCATCTTCCAGGGTTAGGTTTTGGAATGTGAAGGGTTTTTCCATTGTTTCTCAACAATAAATAGGCCTTCGAGCCTCATTGTAACACAGTTCAGAGGCATGTAGCCACACATCTCTTCTCAGGGATAAGCTACCATCGCCCTAGCTGGTTTATTTCTATTTCCGGTTGTAAGCATATTTCAGTATTTTCCATTAATGAAATGAAGTATTATTTCCGCTGCATCTTTGTGTATATGGTTATCTCTGTATTTTATTGCGTTCCTGTTTAAATCTGGATCACAACTGGGCCTTTCTTTGATGTTACATGCATGAGTTAATTATGAGTGAATCTTCAATTTAATGGTTGATTAGAGCTAGTTACACCCCAATACTGGATCTCCCACTAATTTCTCCATCAGTTGGAACTAGTTTAACTTATTTTAACTCATTTAAACTAAATCAAATAAACCCAACCAGGGTTCCTAAAAAGTAGGACACACTCTACATGAATCTAGTTAGACTCCCAACTCAATAACTGAGCCAACTAAGTCAAATTAACTTAGTTAATTATTACAAGTTTCTGTGAGATGTGGAATTACAATTGAATTCAAGGAACAAATTAAATTAGGATTTTCTTATTGCATTTTATACATAATGTAAAGGATGTTTCCCCCTCAAAGGCCTCCCACCTATTCATGGTCATGATCATTCTATTCACTTGATTCTAGGAAGTGTTTCTCCAAACATCAAGACTTAGATATATCCTTACGCCCAAAAGAGTGAAATTGAATGTATGGTTGCAAAAATGCTAGAGGCTGGTATAATTCAACCTAGTCAAAGTTCTTTCTCTGCTCTAGTATTATTGGTGCACAAGAAGGATGGATCATGGCATATGTGTCCAGATTATAGGGAGCTCAACAAGTTCACTGTTGAATAAGGTTATTAGTGACAAGCTTCCAATTCAAACAATGTTGCTAGAACTTGACGAAGAAGGAAAAATCACATTTGAGCCTGAAGCAGTCATGGAAACAAGAACCTAACAGCTACAGAACCAATAAATTTCAGAGTATCTCATTAAGTGGAAGAACTTACCCATTGAATATTCCACATGGGAGGAAGAAAAATTTATATAGAAGCACCCATAATTATTCAAGCGTTGAGGACAACAATTTTTTAAAGGAGAGGGGCATCTTAGGTCCCTATAATACTAGTGTATCCCCCTTATCGTTATTGTTGTGCCCATGTAGCCCCCATATTGTTATTTTTGTGAAACCCCCTATTGTTATTTTTGTGACCTTACATTATTATTGCTATGTAGCCTCTGATTATATTGTGACCCCTTAGACTCCTATATATACAAAGGAGGTCTTGTAATTTGTATCGTCCAAGAATTGTTTATTTATGTAATGTAAAAGATGTTCCCCCTTGAAGAGGATAATTCACAAGTCATTGATCTATCTTTTTGTGAGATGGTTGCATAAAAACTTAACCTTCTCTTAAATGTCCCTTTTGAAATATAGGGTTTAGGCTTTTTTCAACTCTCTAGACATCCCTGTAGCACTTAGTATTCTCGAATAGAAAATATGTTTCATTTGTAGCACACAATATGTCTCAATAGTAGCTATGTTTGCCATGTAGCAACCTTGTTTCTCATATAGTAGCTATGCTCAATCTTATATCACTTGCAGATCAACTATGTATATCTTCTGTAGCACCCTAGGCAGCGCTTGGTAGCATCTAGCTCGTCCTTTTATAACTTGATGAATTTATCCAATTGTTTGTTGGTAATGAGTAATTATGCAAGTGAATTTGATCCTCGTACTTTTATTCCCTTTTGTGGTAATGGGTTAAAGCGCTTTGGTGACTTGGCCTTTGCATGAATTTCCTCTTTTAACTATTGTCCCCACTCCTTGTAATCATCACCCTTCTTAATTTAGCTTTTCCATGTTGCATGAATGAGGGAGTTAGCTGTACTTAATTGGTTGAGGGTGGTCAAGATTGTTGACTGATCCTTAGCTTATAAAATCTCATCTCTCATGCATTGACAAAAAATTTCTAACCATAGCATGCTCAAGAGAAGAGGTGAAGAATATTGCATACATGTACCTACTTGATGGTTGTTGGAGAGGCATGCATGTTGTTGTTGATTTGATGATTGATCCATGGTCCTTTGGAGATGCTATTTTCCTTATTTTTCTTCTTCACAGGTCTTCATAGATTGATGATTCTTTGACTGATAAAACTATTGTGTATGCAAGTTTCTTCCCAATGTCCAATATGTTGTTGGTGGAGTGGATAGACTTCTTCCTAAGGAGCGTGTGCCCCTTCTTAACTTCAGAAATGGCTTCATGATGCTCAAGGTGGTTGGATCTTATGCTCAGTGGGTGAACAAAAATGATGTTGAATTCTGTTGTAATTGTACAAGCTCCTATAGGAGGAATCTCCTTCATGTAGCAATCACATAATTTCTCTTTTGAGACCTCATATTGCATGTAAGATTGAGGGAAATTCATAAAAGGTATAAGGACAAGGTTAAAATCATCAAGAAGTCGTGTAGGTGGTGGAAAAATTGAAAGCGGATCTTTTCCATGTTTTTTTATGTATGGCAGAGTGGAAATTGAATACAAATTCTGGCTAAATAGAGCGGATGGGTGATGAAACTAATCTTGGTGGACCTCTCTCAACATTTCCTAAAGAAGGCATGACCTTTTGGCCACTTTCTCCAATCGGATTTGCCTCTTATAACACTTCTTGTTGCTTGTGTAGTATTTCATGACACTCTCTTGTAGCAGAATTGTTTTATCCATGTCTCTCACATGGTATATTGGATTGAACCGAATTTTTTGAGCATGTTTCTATCATCCTTATGCACCTCCTCATAAATAATCTTGGCCAATGGATGCACTACTCTTGATAAAACTTAAAAATGGTTCTCAGTGATGGAGGTCGATTTCTCAAAAAATGTGCACTTAAATTTTCTAAAATTGTTTGAGCATGTTATCATCATCCATATGTATCTCCCCATGAAACATCTTGGTGAATGGATACATGATTTTTGAGATATGGTAAAAACAATTTTTTCCCTATGTATTTTGGCCTCCTGTAGCATTTTAGGATGGCGAGGAAAACGAATGGGAAATGCTTGGAAATTATGGGTGGATTTTGGAAATGGATGAGGGTGATGGTTTGAAATGGCCTTGGTCGTGTTGGATCATCTGAGCAAAGGAGAAGAAAGCCCAAGTTTGACTTTATTTGACTAGGTCGTTGATCAATTTTTTTTCTTTTGGTGCTAACTTTTTCTTGTTGCTTGCAAAGGTTGGAGAGCACCTACATTTTTCAGAGAGAGATACATGAAGCAAAAAAAATCAATTTATTTAATTTTTTTTCTTTTAGGCCTACTAGCTACCTCAATTAGTTTTCAACTGGTAGGTTTTCTTAGGCGCCTCAAAGGAGGTTTTCACCTAGGATATTTCAATTTTCTCTTCTTATTTTTTTCTCTTTTTCCAACCCATTGACTGCCTCATGGAGGTTTTCAATGAATGAGCCAATCTTAGGTGCCTCAAAGGAGGTTTTCGCCTAAGATTTTATTTTTCCTCTTATTTTTTTTTTTCATTTTTTAATTTCTTTTTTCTATCCTACTCTACTTGTAAAAATAAAATTTCTTTCAAGTATAGGAATACTTCCAATGGAGCCATGTGCACATCAATATTACAGGTAAACTCATGTGTAGGCTTGAAATATATGCTTTGACATGTACCTGAGTTTTAGAGACCAAATGCTTGGACTTTGATGATATCAAGCATTGTTGAAGAAGAGAGTGATGCTCCATCTTGTTGATTTTCTGGAACCAAACCTCAATATAGCTTTAATGCCCTTGATTTTCTTCCTCATCTGGATCATTCTTCATGTTTTCTTCTACCATGAAATTCAAATCTTTCTCTTTTTGCTAATTATTCTCTTGAAGACATGGAGGATCCAATGGTAAACATGGGGGAACTTTCTCAATCTCTGATTCTGATGTGTGCTCTTCATCAAGTGAAACCCATGATTCTTTGGTCTTCTCATTTGAATCTTGTTTTTCTAAATGTTTCCCTTCAATGACATCAATCAAATCTCTTTTTTGAAATAATCTTCATGAGCTAAGATGAATACCATTTAGATCAAGAGGAGATGTTTGGAAGTGTTGTACCTGAACATTGTAAGTGGGTTGAGCTACTTCCTTGTGTGGGTTTGGAAATGGTGGTACAGGTAGTTGAGTGATATTAGATCTCTGAAATGGATGTGGTTGGGGTTGTGGTTATGGTGGAGGTGGATGGTAGGGATAGCATGGAGTTGGGTATGGAGGATAATGAGGAAAATATTGTGGATATTCTGGATTTGTCCCATTAGGTTCTTACCAACCTTATTGCCAAGATTGGTTTTGGGGTTGAGATGGCCAAGGTGAGTGTGTTCCAATTACTTTGAGATGAATGTGCATAACCTTTAAATTTTGAATTAGGTTCTTGCATCATATCAGGTTGACTAGGCTGCGTCTTATTTGAGCTACATAACATAACTACTTTGGTGATTGACTTGCTCCATTGTCCTCGTAGTAGACTTCCTTCAACCTCGGTAATGATGGGAAATATTTAGTAGCATGTGATTCTGCATGGATAACACAAATATCAACATCCTATTTTTTCTAATTTTTCATTCTTAATATTTCTACTTATTCACTTAGATTGCCGAGAATTTTTGTTTTAAAGTTATCAAACAAATTTCCAAGTTCATATTGACTTACCGATCTTGATGTTGATTTACTTACCCTTGCCCTTCCTCTTGATATGCACTTTCATGTTTCACAAATTTCTTCAAATGATAATTGGTGTACATCACCTCTACTCATGGTATCAAGGATATGAATCCAATCATCCCTAATTGTTCTAAGTAAGAGGCGTTTTAGTGTGTTAGATCTTAAATGATGTATTTTTCCCCTCTGAACATTATACATAAATATATTAATTATATCCTCAAGGCTCGCATCTTCTTTTTGATTCATTCTAAATATTTCTTCTTTAAGATCATGATCTTTATATTTTTCTAAAAATATATTTTGCATATCATCTCATGATCTTATTGAATTGGTCCCTAAAATCATGAACCATTTAAGAGATTTATCCTTCAATGTTGCTGGAAACAATCTCAAATTTTGAATGTTTAGTAAGTAATCATAATATCTACAAAGGATTTCAAATTCAAATAGAAAGGCCTATGGATTCTCTGAGCTCATACCATGGAAGTTGGGAAGGAAAAATGGAGGGATGTTCTTCATACGCACACTGAAATCAGTATCTTGAATGGGAAATCCAAGAGGATCTTCCTTATTTTCATCATCTCCATCCATTTCTTATACCTTCTCTACCACCTCTTATTCTTTTACTTGAAAAATTTGGTGGTGTGGTGCTTACTGCACTACGTGATCGAATGAGGGGGTTTGGGTGTTGGAGAAATATATTTGGTTCTTATAAATTAAAAAAATGAATGAGAATGCTAATGAAATATTTTTTTCTTTTGAAATGAAATATGCCTAATGATTTTTTTTTTGGTTTTGTATAAAATAAAATAAATTAATCAACTAGGGAAGAAGAAAATGCATACTTTGACACCATCCTAGCAATGGCGCCAAAAAGTGAGGAGCCCCGGTATTGCAACAAGAATGTTGCAACTCCCAAGGCTACCAAGATAAATTGTCAACCCAAGGTTCGTAAAAACTTAAGAGGTATCAGCACTATATGTGCAGCATACAATGTGTCCTTCATGGAGTGAATGTCATGAATCAAAGTCTAAACTAATTGCAGAAATGGAAATGTTGTTTTGAAAAAGGAAATTTGATCTTTTCAACAATAATGTTTGTAACTGCAACCTTAAGGGAGCATGAATTCAATAATCAAGTATAATCTACTTTGTAGAGTTGAATCACCCTTTTTATCATTGTATTCAAGGAAACTTAGCTTTAGTAGCATAATCCATGTACATTTCATAAGAAAACATCCATTGTTATTCAAATGTGGAAATTTTTCTTCTAATTCTAATTGCATATTTGTATTTGCAGTGAAGGAAAGGTGGGTATAGAGTGGTATTTGGTCTTAGTCAATCATGGATTTAGAGCCTAAGGGTCATGATTCTAGCCTAAGAGAGAAAAAATAAGCTTTGGGAGCAAATCTGGTCAAGTTTACATGTGTTATTGGAGTGCTACAGGAGGTGCTACTGGAGGCTCTGCTTTGCTACAGGAGGAGATAACTCGCCGAATGCCCAAGTAAATCAAATGAAAATAGGATGGGATTTTTTATTATTAAGTAGGGTGTATTAGGAATCCAGTCCAAGTGGAATCACTCTAAAATACCCCTATTAACATGACCTAAAAAATAGCATAAAATTACTACTCTAAAAACTGGAAATTCAAGAACTAGTGAGCTAGTTAACCTACCAAATGCCTAACCTAAACAAGTGAAAATTATATGGGGTAACTTTTTTCATTAACTTGAATGTTTTTATGACCCAACGCAAGTGGAATTAACTCAAATGAATCTCACTAACATGTTCTAAAAAATAGCAGAAAACTACTAATATTTTGTTATAAGGGATTTCCAGAAATTCTAGATTTGTGAACTATTAGACCAATCCAAGTAGCTCAATGATGAATATGAATTTTCAAATTTTTTCTAAGGCTACATCATGCTTTTTAATCTGTAAATAACCTACCAAAAAACTCACTTCAATCATTTAACCGATGTAACCTACAACAAAAGAAGCAAGAATAGTAAATTCATAAATAAGAGATGCAAGTGAAAAAGACATTAAAAGGAAATAAATAAATTGTACAAGAGGGCTTTGAGGCTCTTGGGATGGCCAATCCCAAAGAAAATCATAGTCCTATGAAGGAAACCAAGCTATATAAGCTAAAAACGGAACCAAACTTCATTATTTGAATCAATCCAAGTACATCCCTACTAGAAATGAAAGTGATGCTACTAAATAACAAGTTTTCTGCACAATAAGACTAATAAATACATTCCCATAGAGGCCAATTAGAATTGGTACTTATACATATTGATGGGGAAGAATTCTCCTTAGAACAAGGAAGATTTCTCCTCCAAAATCCCTCAAATAGTGGATTTGGTTCCCAACACTAGGAATTTGCATTAAATGACAGGGAACACATTCTTAGATTTTCTCAATCATTGGGGCTCTAGAATTTGTCAATAATTTCATGATATTTTGTTCATTTATTATCCAATATTGATCCTCTTGTAGTAGGGAGAAATTTCCTAGATTATCTCATCCTCCAAATCTTCATAATCTGCCCAATATTCTATAAAAATAAATAATATTAGGCACAAATATGCAATTATCTCCAAACCTTCCTAATGAACATATTAAAGCTAAAAATATATCATCTAATGAAAAAAAGGTTCAATGTGCTGAAGGATGGTCAGATGGGCCTTAATTTATATCTAATTTGCAGGCCCATCATGGTCCTCATACTCCTTTTCATTCTATGAATACACCAGGATGTCATCCACAAATACTAGCACAAATGTATCCATGAATATCTCGATCACATCGTTCATAATGCACCTAAAAGTTGTCAGACCATATGTGAGTCTGAATGGAACTATTTTGAATTAATAATGGCCATACCTCATTTTGAATGTGTTCTTGTGAATGTCCTCCCCCTTGATTCTTTCTAGTGGTAACCCGGTCTTAAATCAATCTTAGAAAACACTACAACCTCTCTCAATTGATCAAACAAATCATCAATCGTGGGAAATGGGTACTTATTCTTCACATTGGCCTTATTTAATTTACTATAGTCAATACACAAATGTAGTGTTCCATCATTTTTCTTAACAAATAGTGCAGGGGCTCCCCATGGTGATACATTGGGCCAAATATACCCTTTTTCCATCATTTCCTTCAATTGTAATTTTAGTTCAACAAGATTAGGTTTGCTCATGCGATATGGGTCTCTCATTGCTGATGTTGTTCCTAGGATCAATTTTATTGTGAATTCAATGTATCAGTTGGGTGGAAGTCTTATCAATTCCTCAGTAAATACATCACTATATTGACTTAGATTCAAGTAATTTGCAAAGGGGTTTGTGTGTTAGAAAATCAAAAAGGAAAAAAATTTCTTATGTTGATAATTACTTGTGATATTTTTGTTGTTCTTATTATGTTCTTTAATTTCTTACTTTATCTTTATTTCATCAAGAAATTATCAAAAGAAAAACATAAATAACAGGACACCAAATGTCGGTACTTTGTCAAGGCTAAAATCCCTTTTTAGGGGAAAACCAAATGAAACTCTTCCACTGGCAAATTCAAGTTGAGATAGACCAAGAACCTAGACCCAAATATCTTCCTCCACCACCAAGTCATCCTTCCAAAATGATTAAGCAAACTTTAGTAACTTTTTCTTGTCCAAAAACTTCATCCCAACAACAACCCATAATTTCAGCCCAACTATATTACTGCAAATTCAACCCTTCGAGTTGCTCAACAACTTCACATGTTAGAGAGAGAGATAATTTTGACTTATTGTGCTTGATAGAGACCTCCTTTTACTTCATTAGCCTTTTCCTTCGTATCCCTTTAATTTCACACTTTTTTTAGCCCTAGAAGTTCCAAATCGAACTTGATGAATGAATTCTCCAAATGAGGTCGAGTTGTTGCCTTTATATAGGATGTTTTTCCCCTTAGTTAGGCTGACTTGTTCAGTTTGAATTTGACTTGGTGGAGGAGGCCCATAAGACCTAATTTACATCAAAATAAATTTTGTTTCTTGATTGAAAATACCTAAGAAGGGTCTATTACATTATGATATGGACAAGGACACTTGGTATAAACCCTAGACGTATACAATGGAGGTTTTGACCTAAAAATAATTGATCCAAGCATGAAACCCATGCTTTAATAAGTCAATTTATTTTTCTTTATTTTGACAAATACATTACATCAAGACTCAAATACAATTATCTAACACTAGTTACATTCTTCAACACTCCCTCTTAACTAGGGAGGTATTTCTAATTCATATATATAGATCTCAAAATGATATGCTCTATGAAGAATCAAAACACACATAGTGCTACAAATTAGATACCTGACCAGGGTACTCTAATCGGGTGGGACTAAGATGGCCTTAAGCTTTATCCACTCTAGGTACCATCAGAATTTTAAGCTCTACCACCAACCTAGGGATCTAAGTGTGTATGCAAGGTTGGAGCTCCATGACCAATGCCACCCTCCCTACTTCAAGATCTAGACATCAACACATAGGCAAGCCATATGTACTCCCAAGCATCTGTTACACAAAAATTTGTCACCATGACTTTCTACAGTTTGTGTGAGTCCATCAACACTCATACATACCTCCTTTGCAAGTCTTAAGCCACAACTCTTCATGTCAAGCCTTGAAAATGGGAGAAAGGCCTTAAAAATATCTCAAATCCTGGTTTTGCACTTTCTCCTAGCATTGCCTGCGGTGCTGCACCCAATGGTCTTGTTTCCTGTGAACCTGACCGCTTTGTCTGTTGAGTAATGGGTGCGAACCCCTGTAAAAGTTAAAAAGGCATGAGTTCATTCTTAAAAACTCATCTTGGGTCACTTCTGGACGCTTCTAGAAGGAATAATGCGCTGGCAAGTCCGCTCCACCTTGGTTCATCCATTCCATAACTAAGGGAGTTAAATCCATGATATGAGGTGCTTATTCCATTGAAGGAGGAACGTATCTCTTCAATGGTGGACCTGCAACTTCCTCCATTTGCACTATAAATTCAGGCATTGGGCTGGTTGTAGGGGAGGTTGAAAACTGAAGATTCTTGAGGGTAAATGTTGCTGGAAATTAGACTTCCTTTTTGAGCTTGTGAGAGGAGAGATCACATACCTTTCATGTCATTTGGGAAGTGAGTGAGGCTTGTCAAAGTAGAGGAGACTCCTGCTGGACCCTAGAAAGAGCTTGTGTAACATCAAGGCAAAGGTTGTAAGGTTCTTTTATTCATAAAGTTAATACAATCAAGTTTGTTTTTCGCAATGAACTGTCTCTAATGGTTTATTTTATGAGCTCCTTGATCTTCATAATGAACATGTTTTATTATAATATCTATGCAGGTGTTCTTTGATGTGTGTTTGTTTATGTATGCAGGTTATTAGAAGGGAACTGCTTGAAGCTGCTGAAACAAAGCTACCACAAACAAGCGTTGGACCGAGGTAGGCTCTATTACACCTCTTAGTTTTCAATTATGAATTGAAACATGTTTAGAGAAAAGTATATTTGTTTGTGCTTCTTGTTGCTAGATATCATTCGATACTAGGGAGATCAGTCTTGTTCGTAAGAACGATTTATCCAGCCGACAAATTGGCAACTCCACTGGGGACTGGTTTGGTTTGGTTTTTGATTTGTCTTTGCTTTGACTTGAGAAACTTGAGTTTTTGTTTCTGATTTTGCCTTGATGTGTGTGAGTTTTGGTACTTGTTAGATCCTGGTTTGATTTTTATTTTTCGAATTTTTGGAAGAGGACCGCACCTTCTAAGTTAGGTACAGCGCAGACCTGTCCGCACTGTTACAGTGTAACACAGAGCGGCACCGCACCTGGTTCTACTAGGGGCCTGCGGACCCTATCAAAAGTTTGAAAAACCTAAGATCCATCCGCCCAGTTAGGTTTAGTTTTTGTCCATAGCTGTTAGTTTATGCCCAGACCTGCACTTGTCTTAACAAAAGTTCCTTGTGAGTTAGTTTTCATTGGCATTCTCGTTTGAAGTGATTTTTTAGAAGTTTTGCCTGTTGGATTGATTTTTGCTTGGTTTTCGTAGTAGGTCAGAGATCAGAAGCCTTAGAGCCTTCGATCACCCTGGTATCTCTAGTCTTCTTGCTGAGTTTGACTAGCTTAGAAATCTATCCTTGAAGAGAGCTAGATCCCATTTGTCTCTTTTGCAAAACTTTGATTAAACTTGATTGAAAGTTTTGAATTTCATTTTTTATTAAAACATAATTGGATGTTTGTGATTAGTTTGTTGAGCTGAACAAATTGATCCTTAGTTAGCTGAAAGACTAAGTTAAGCATCCTCAAAAACCATTTCAAGTTTCTTTTCAATCCATTTTTTGTTTAGATCTCAAGATTAGGTTATAGTTTTGAGTTTTTCATAGAAATTATAGAAGCTTGCTGGAAAATTTGTTTTCTATGGTCTTTAGAGTTTTTCTAGAAATATTAAAAGCTCTCTCAAAAGAATTGTTTATTGTTGAAAAGCAAAGGGATTTTCCGTGAGCGTGATTAGTAGTCTCGTTTTTAAAGTTCTTTGAAAAAGACAAAAAGTTTTCCTTTCAGTTGTATGTTAAGAGAGAGATTTGATTTTCAAAGCATTTCATTTTCAACTCTTCCTTAGCTAGGAATTCGTTGAAAAGGAAAAGGAATTGTTATCATCTTAGGTGCATTTTTTAGTGTTTTGGAGTCGAGTCTTCACGCCATAAGGTTTCATCTCCGCACCCATTGACTTAAGAAACAAACAATAAAATTAATGCTTAATTAAAATCCATCTAGCAATCTTTTTATTTTCTAGGGATTTTTTCACCAACATAGCTTAGGCTAGTATCTTGGAGTAGGGAGTAATTAACTCTCCAAGATAGTTTAAACAAACAAGTAGTCGATCTTGCGGTAGGGAGAAATTCCAATTGTTACATCTATGCTCTGGGAGAGCTCCTCTTAAAGGAGAAGCACGAGATCATATCCGAACCAGTGTGGGAATTAATCCTTCCTCATTGGGAACGATAGAAGATATTCACGTATTAAAAACGGTAAACCTCGGATTGACCATTGTCGAGGAGCCTGGGTCACTTGTTGGTAAACCTTGGATTATGTCAAGGAGACTTTAAGGGGATTGAGCTTGTTACTCTGCCCTTGCGTGCGTATCAGATCGTAGACTATTCCCCCAGGTATATTTGTTTCCTGGACCAAGGTACAAATTCTATTAATAAATTCAATATTTTTTTTT